>JAVKPL010015861.1:0-134666 GCA_032173675.1 Gastrolobium villosum
CTCCAAGAGCTTGGTATGAAAGGTTAAGCAAATTCCTTTTAGAACAAGGCTTTGAAAGAGGAAAGGTTGATACAACACTTTTCATTAAAAGGAAAAATGATCATATTTTACTGGTTCAAATATATGTTGATGATATTATATTTGGTGCATCTAACATTAAACTTTGTGAAGAATTTGCTAACACCATGAAAAGTGAATTTGAGATGTCCATGATGGGTGAGCTCAACTTCTTCCTTGGTCTTCAAATCAAACAAGCAAAAGATGGAATCTTCATCAATCAAGGCAAATATTGTAAGGAATTGCTCAAGAAATTTGGTATGGAAAGTTCAAAAGCGATTGACACTCCTATGAGCACATCATGTGCATTAGACAAGGATGAGGGAGGTAAGCCTGTTGAAATCACTCGATATCGAGGTATGATTGGCTCACTTCTTTACTTAACCGCAAGTAGACCGGACATTATGTTTAGTGTATGCATGTGTGCTAGATTTCAAGCCAATCCTAAAGAATCACACTTAAGTGCCGTAAAAAGGATTTTGAGATATCTTATAGGCACTACTCAAGTGGGACTATGGTACCCAAAGGGAGCTCCATGTGAGCTTATAGGTTATTCCGATTCCGACTTTGCCGGTTGCAAATTGGATAGGAAAAGCACAAGTGGCACCTGCCACTTTCTTGGTTGTTCACTAGTTTCTTGGCACAGCAAGAAACAAAATAGTGTCGCACTGTCCACGGCCGAAGCAGAATATGTGGCAGCCGGTAGTTGTTGTGCACAAATTATTTGGATGAAGCAACAACTCAAGGACTTTGGTCTTGATCTTGATCATATCCCTATTAGGTGCGACAATACTAGTGCCATCAACATAACCAAAAATCCCATCATGCACTCAAGAACTAAACATATTGATATTCGTCATCACTTTATAAGAGATCATGTACAAAATGGTGACTGTGTTTTGGAACATGTTGAATCCTCCAAGCAATTGGCGGACATTTTTACCAAACCTCTCTCAAAGGATGTTTTCACCAACTTAAGACGAGAAATCGGGTTAATTGATCCATCTTGCTTATAAATATGCATATTTCTCATCTCTTTATCTCATTCACTAACTTGGACAATCATACCATGAAAAATTTGCAAAAATCAGTTCAAATTCTGCCCATTTTGCTGCACTCTGAACTGCAGTATCCGAATACTTTATCAAAAGTATTCGAATACTTTCATTTAAATGAAAGTATTCGAATACCACTCGAAAAGTATTCGAATACTTGGTATCAAAATGAAAGTATTCGAATACCATTCGACAAGTATTCGAATACTCCTGCACTTAATGCTCAAAATTGAGCTTTTATTCAGCAGAACCGCGACACTTCTCATTTCTCACTCTCCAAACCCTAAAACACCATCATCTCCACTCCTTCTCCCAAGCGACGTCAACAAACAGGTATTTGGGTCCTTTCCTCTGACTTCATCTCCCCTGAATCCTCACAGGTATGCCTCCATGAACCCTAACCCTCTTCTGTTTCATTTTTTTTTTCTCCATGTAGACCAGATCTGTCTCTTGTACTTTGTCTGCATATACTGTTGTTTATGTGTTCCCTAGGCTTTCCTTAGCTTGCGTTAATATGCTGCCTAGACTTCGCATCCATCATATTGCATTATTTGCTGGGTTTCTGGTCAATTAGGGCACGATTTCTGGGTTCTGATGAACAAGTATTCGAATACTGATGAAGAAGTATTCGAATACTTCTCCTTCTGATGAACAGTATTCGAATACTGATAGAAAAGTAATCGAATACTTCTCCTTCAGAAAAGTAATCGATTACCAGTCATGAGTAATCGAATACCAGCAACAGAGTATCCGAATACTGATAAAAGTATTCGAATACTTTCCTCTGTTAAGCCCTTTTTCATTATTTTTTTCCATTTCTCTAGTATCACAGCTGTGCATTCTTGATCTACTACTGCCTATTCACCATTCTCACACTGCTTACTGATTATATTCTTTTTTTAGGTATCCTCATGGCTGGCACTCGCTCCAAATCTATTCCGGATCACCCTACTGCTGAAGCTGCTAACTTCACTCGCTATTTTCCCAATGATCCTGTTCAGCAGAAGAAATTTGCCACCCACTATCTCCGCCGACCCATAGTTGAGCCGAAATACCTCGACTCAGACTTCTTTGTGGCTGAAGGGTTTGACATTACTCATGTTCTAGAAAGCGTCCATCTACTCGAGTTTGTTCAGCTCCGTCGCCCTTATGTAGCACCAATGGTTCGCGCCTTCTATCAGAATCTCACTTACAATGAACGTGTGCTGCAATCGAAAGTAAAGGGTGTTCATATCAAGATCTATCCACAGGACTGGACCGCCCTTATTGGCTATATTCGCACAGGCGATCTTGAATTCGATGGCTCTGACTATCGCACCTATGACGACTATGACAGAGAAACATTCATTCAATCTGTGGTCAGGGATGGAGCATATAAAATTGGGATGACCAAATTCTCTCCCACATGTCTGCAAGTGTCTCACCGGATCCTCCACTATCTGATCACTCATGTCATCTCACCAAGGGGAGGCAATCATGCTGTGGTGCTCAACACTGATTTGTTTTTCATGTGGGCCATCCTTAACAAGACTGCAATTTATTGGCCCGACACCATATGCCGCATCATGCTGGATACTCATCATCATCGGAACACTCCTCTTCCCTTCCCCATGCTGATTCAGGCCATCATGGAGCACAGTCAAGTTCCCATGATTGGAGAGGCCAAGACTCCATTAAAGAATAATCATAAAATTGCCGGCACACAGCTCAAAAAATGTGGCCTTCGCAAGATAGCTGGCGAGTGGGTCTATTCTTCTGGTGCTCCTTCTGCTGCTCCTATGGATGAGGATGATCCCATTCATGATGATCCCATTCATGATGATCCCATTCCTGCAGATCCTCATGCTGATATTCCTACCACTGAGGATGCTCCTGCTGCTGAAGGTACCTCCACCCCTTCAGTTCCCCGACGCCGACGTCGACGCCCTGTCACTCTCGACGACGTCATGGATTTTTTGGAAGATATGGATGATGTCATCGGCAACCGTCTCTCCCGCATCGAGCGTCGCCTTGGCCTGACTAATGAGGACGACACTCCAGACATATCTCCTCCTGATTCCCCTCAGCTGTGACGCCTGCTGTCATTTACCATGCTTTATTTTTTATGACCCTGCCATCTGATGCTAACCTTTATTTACTTTTTGGACTTTACTTACTTTTTTGGATAGATGTTCATCAGTTTTATAACTCTGCTATCTTATGATACTATGTTTCTCATCATTGTTTTGCATTCTATATATTGTTGTTTTTGATGTTGCCAAAGGGGGAGAAGATATTGCAAATTGAGAAAGGTACATAAACTAAGGTAAAAAGGGGGAGCACAATCACCAAAGGTAAAAACAAGGTAAACATAGATCTAGAACTCCGCCTTTTACAAATACCCACATATTAAGGGGGAGTCCTAGCATCATCTTATCTAAATGTATATTACGCTAACCCTTCTTCTCAATTCAAGTTTGTCATCATCAAAAAGGGGGAGATTGTGAAACCAATGCGCTTAAAATGAAAAGTAAACTCATACAAGGGTTTTGATGATTACAAACAAGCAATAGAAGCAACACTTGAGTTAACACAACTCACAACAAACAAAAGTCAAAGGAAGCAATTCAAACAAGTCAACAAGAGCGAATCACTCAAGATCTTGTTCACAACATACTCCTGAGATCTTAGAATCCAAAATGTAAAGGTAAATTGTTTAATGATGCATAAATGAGCTCAAAGGACATTTAAACCCATGCATGCATTATCCATTATTTTAAAAGCATTGATTATTATGAAAAAGATCCTTGACACTCAAAACATTTTATACAAGTCAAGGAAATACATTAAAAGTGATTTGAAACCAAAAGGAATACTTTACGGCTCATAAAACTGCATATTCAGAGGAAGTATTCGAATACTTTAAATGAAGTATTCGAATACCAGAAAAGTATTCGAATACTTTTATCAAAGTATTCGAATACTCACTGGACAGAAAGCAGTCCAACGGCTATAAATGAAGTATTCGAATACTACACGAAAAGTATTCGAATACTTACTGGACAGAAAGCAGTCCAACGGCTATAAACGGCTAGTTTTGCGAAAATGAGTGTTTTAAGAGTCATGGGGGGCCTCTATAAATAGTGATCACTATTCACATTGATGGGACACCTTTCCTAATCATTATTCTTGCTTTATTTCATATCATTTGCTTACTATTCATCTTCTTGATCATAAATCACCTTTGAGCTTCAATCTTGTGTCATTGATCAATACCTATAAGCTTCAATTTGTATAATCTGTACTTCAAGAGTACAAATCCTTTTCCAAACACTCTCAATCTATTCTTGTGTGTAAAGGGTAGTGAGACCCTAGTGAGAGGTTGCTCATAACCTAAGTAAGTGAGTGGAAGTGTGAAGGTTCCAAGAATTAATTTTCTTGAAGGTTGTAGTGGTTTTTCAAGCACCCTTGAAGCTTGATAATTAGTGGAAAGTTGAACGGGCTGGACGTAGGTCACGGTGGTAGTGACTGAACCAGGATAAACAGTGTTTGCATTCTCTCTAACTCTCTATCTCTTTATATTAGCATTATTCTAATTACTTAAGCTTATCTGTTTCTCCTCTTTATATACCATTCTGTTGTGTGAATCTTCATTTTCTAAGCTTTGCTTTTATCATACTACTTTATCTTAAGAAAATTAAGTTTCATATAGAAAGTGAGGCATTTTATTAGAAATATTTTTAAAACTCAATTCACCCCCCCTCTTGAGTTTGAGGCCACTTGTCCATGGAGTCTGGTATGATCCAAGATCACAGCAGAACTTCCAGAGAAACCAGAACAATGCTCCAGGAAACAACTTCCAAAGGAGATTTCAAGGGGGAGGTTTAGATTACAAATCCGACCAATATTTACAACATCCTTCAATTTCACAAACTCCAACATCTGAGCTAGAGAGAGCCCTGATACAGTTGACGAAGACAACTGAAGCGTTCATGAACGAGACAAGGACTCATCATAAAAATCAAGATGCTTCAATCAGAAATCTAGAAACTCAAATTGGGCAGTTGTTGACAATTCGGCAAGTGTACCGATCGCACAAGTAATAAAGTAGTAAGTAAGATCGTCTCCACAGGGATTGTAAAACAATTACTACGATAATCAGTCCTCTTAAGTTAGATGAATCGTTTTTAACAAATATTGTAACTTAAATTAATTAAAAGGTAAAAAACTTGTTTTTAGATTTTTGTGAGAAAGAAGAAAATAAGAATGTGAATGAATTATTTTTGTAAAAGATGTGAGAAAATAATGTAGCCAGGATACATTCACCAAATGCTCCCAATTTTACTCTGGAATGATTCACAATATTTATCGAAATTAACAACTCAGACAAATTATCATCTTTAGAATAATTAGTTAGATCCCAATCCCTTGGTGATCTAACCCTTTAATTCAATTGGAACCCTAATCCCTTAGTAATCCCGCATGAAAATAAGCATTATGCAGATAAATCCAACGAATGCGATTCATACAAGTCTATTCCTAGAACATGCATAAATCGTCATCATTATCTCCTTTTAGAATCAGAATTCCAACATTCCTATTGCAAACCCTAATCACCAGAATATCATCCCCTATTAGGTTGATCAGATCTAATAGAAATAATATCAATACGCACAAGATAAAGATGAAGTATATTAAAATCAACACATAAAGTGATTCAATCCTTCGTACCAATTGTTCACAAAGGGATCATGACCCTGACTACAGAAAATAGATCTAGCCAATCAACATCATGATCGCTGATCTAAAATTCAACATAAACTTAAAATAAAAGAGAAAGAAAAATACAAGAACGGGACGACGAACACGAAGAACAACCTCCTTTCTTCTCTAAGCCGGATCTGCCTCAGGGTTTTTGTGTGTCTCACTCCATAAGGTTGAGTCTCTTATTTATAAGAGACTTTGACCTAATTCTTTAAATTCAAATCTTCAATCCTTCGCGCCTCCCACGCTGACAGCGCCATCCCCGCGCTGTGGGCGTGGGAGCCTCTGCCAATTTTTGTTCCCCCGCGCTGCAAGCGCGGGTCTCACGCTCTCAGCGCGGGGGTTTCTGTCCAATTTATGCTTCCCACGCTGTGAGCGCCATTCCCACGCTGGCAGCGTGGGCTTTTAGTTTTTCTTTGTCCTTTTTGACTTCATTTTATGCATTTTTCGTGTGAAATCAATACAACATCAGTGTAACACCTGATATTCAGATATTGGACAATTTTAACAGTTATTCTGCCTTTCTTGCATCAAATTGAGTCACATTCTTCTTCTTTTTGTATTGTAATTCCTTATATGCTGATCGCATATCAGCAGTTGTCAGGACAATTAGCTGAGAGAAGTCCTAGAACATTCCCCAGTGACACTATAATCAACCCAAGGGAGCATTGCAATACCATCACTACTAATAGTAAATCATTCCCTAGTGTCATCTCATACTCTCATTCATTGTTATCATCGCTATTATTTATTACATGAGAGAACACTGAAAAAAAGAAAAAGAAACACTAGCTAAATCTAATTTTAATATTATATATTGGAAAATATTACTCTCTTTTTACATAAGATATTATCTCTCATTTTCTCTCACTTCGATTTCCATACCCCACCTTTTTCTTTTTTTCCTTTTTTTTATAATGGTGGGACTCATCTATTTTCTCTCTACAACATAAGATAACTATCTTATGTTAAATGAGACTAATAAAACCCTTATATATTTTCTAGAGCAGGCACCTACTGTATGTTAAATCTGTCATTTTAATTGTTTTTAGTCTTCTTGTACGATTTTTAGGTTATTTGTTCTTAATTATCAATTAACCCATATCGGTATATTTAGTATATGTTTATAATTAGGGTTTAATGTTTTTGTTTTTGCTATAAAAAAAATTTCTCTGATACACTAATATAAAAGTGAATGTGTTCCATTCTAAAAAAATAGAAAAAAAAAAGATTAATGAAACTTACTCACTTTTATATAAGTAGGATTAATGAGATCCACTTACTTTTTTATGAACGTGAGAGAATTTTTTACAATCAAAACAAAAATAGTTTTTCCTTATAATTAGCAATTTCTGTGTAATTTTCATGTATACTTTGGGGAAGGATATTGTAACAACCAAGTTTGTGTTACTACCATGTTACTACCAGTCAATCTCACCATTAGATCGCTTATGTTGATCTAACGGTTATATTTATTTTCATCTTTGTATGGTCATGATTCCCCAAATTTAAAGTAAAAGAATTAAATATGGGAAATCATGACCATATAAAAGTGAAAATAAATATAAAATATTAAATTTGGAGAATCATGACCATACAAAGATGAAAATAAATATAACCGTTGGATCAACATAAGCGATCTAACGGTGAGACTGACTGGTAGTAACATGGTAGTAACACAAACTTGGTTGTTACAATATCCTTCCTCGTATACTTTTATGATGGGAATAAATGCTTGAGCCCTACAATATTTGCGGAGAAAACTTAACTATATATATTAGCAATGCTGTGTAATTTTAATGTATACTTTTATGACGGGAACAAATGCTTGAGCCCTACAAACAATATTTGCGGAGAAGGATATTGTATATGGGGTAAACATTTCTCAAGCAGTTTGAGATAAGTTTATCTCCGGCTAGCCCCAAAACTACGTCGTTTTGATTAATGAAGGGTATTTATGTAATTTTAGATAAATTAATGAAGGGTGTTTCAGTAAAATATATATGATATAAAAATAAATAAAATTACAATAACACCCTTCATTAATTCACCTAGAATTACATAAACACCCTTCATTAATCAAAACAACGTAGTTTTGGGGCTAACTGGAAATAAATTTATCTCAAGCTGCTAGAGAAATGTTTTTTCTTATATATATATATATATAGGCAGGATCCTTTGACACTGGTGTCAAATTTGAAGTTTGACACCTCATCTGATAGCCGTTACATAAAAAAAAACAATGGTGTCACATACTTACAAATCAGAGCCGTTGATCTTTTTTGATATAACGGCCTCAGTTGAGATGTCAAACTTTAAATTTGATACCGGTGTCAAAGGATCCTGTCTCATATATATATATATATATATATATATATATATATATATATATATATCATTTTGTAACCAAATAAATTAATTTTACACCTAAAAAATGCAAAAAAATACAAAACGTTTCACTATAATTGCATCCTTTTCCTCGTCTCTTCTATTAGTATTTTTCCATAGTGATTCCTTATTATTTCATAACTCTTTGCACTTTCTTCGATCAGAATGAATACATTTTTAGGAAATTATCCTCTCATTTGTTATTTAAATATAATCATATTATGTAAGAGGATTTTAAAATTATCAATCATCAAATTAGTAATGAAGATTTTATAACTTCCTATCCTTAATTTTTTTCTCTCTCATCATTACTATTAATTTATCCTTAAATGATTATGATGCACATGACATAATCATGTTGGATTTGGATCTTTTCATGTGTAAAAGTAGTCATATGGTCATGTTATTTGATCATAACCACTCACTGATGATGACATAAGAGAAATAAAAGTAGAGGTGATAAACAAACCAGGGCCTTTCAATGGCTTTCGGCTCGGCTTATGAATGTCTGAGCCTACATGTCTAAAATTGATTGTTAGAACCAGACTTGAACTTATATAAAAGCTCATTTAATAAAAACGACATTGGGCTCCAATTCAAAAGTTCGGTCTTAAAGCCTCTCAGGCTGACCTAGTATATTACTTTTTATTTTTATTTTATATTTTTTATACTACTTGTAATAATCCTTTCTCTCTCCTCAATCCATTTCGTCTCATTTTATTGGTTAAACAGATTTTTTGAATGATTTTATTCTATATTATGTTGTTTGGATACACATTGAATTTATGAATATTTATGAAATTACTAGTGCTGTTGATTGTATATTCTGTTTGGATAAATTTTTGTTGTCTTAATTTTTTTAAGGGTTTGTTTTTTCGATGTTACTTTAGATAACTTTATCTAATGTCATCAAAACGACGTAGTTTTGAGACGGAAATCATGTTATTTTTGTAATTTTAATTTATTTCAAGGTTATAATAGTTTTTATCACTCTAATTTTTTTAATTTTTCAACCAAAAAATGACGTTATTTCAATGAACATCAGATAAAGTTATCTAAAATAACATAGGAAACTTTTTTTCCCCTTATTCTGTTCCTGTATTGCATCACATTCAATTCTACTTCTCATGTCCGAAGAAAACCTAAATCTTCGTGTATCACTATGGCTAATTTAAAATTAGAAGCACAGTTGGCCCATCTTTTGTTTTTTTTTTTCACCAAAAAAAAAAATTAAAAGCACAGACTATTTACCAAAAAATAAATAAATTAAAAGCACAGAATACCAAAAAAAAATAAAAATAAATAAAGCACATAAATATACTCTTGGGCCCCTCCTTCTCCAATAGCCCTGTGGGCCAGCGGACTTTGAGTTTCATTTGCCTTTGTACTCGTTTCCCAATCCCAACTCCATCATGATGATGTCTATTCCCCATTTCTTCCCAATAGTTAACAATGGACTATTTACTCAATTGAAAAAAAAATAAAAATGATAGAGAGATACATTATAGAGGATATAACTTCTCCTGTTATAGCAAATATATACCTAAAAACAGAGACAAAGGTGGCAAAACTGACCCATGCATGTGTACAGAGGTATTCTCATTGCTGTTCTTCTACCTACACAGTTAGTTAGGGTTGTTGATTGAAGTAGTGTTGTTGAAGGAGAAGGAAGCATGTGCAGAGGTAAGAACAGTTTCAATTATGTGGGCCAGTGAAACAAAACAATAGAAGCCCAAATTGGCTTCCTATAGTCTCACAATCTCCCTTGAGCCCATGACTATTTATTTTGTCCCATTATCTCGTTTTCTTGACCGTTTAATTAAATAATAACAATTCAGGAAAAATAATATTCTTAATTAAAAGATAAGTATTACTATTATAAAATAAATTGACTTTTGGTAACCATCTCTATTTTATATGGAGTTTGCTTACACATAACATTTTATGGGGCCCGTACTTTTTAAAGGAAAAAAAATTAAGCACGCAAAACGAATCTCTATAACATTACTAAATCTCTTTTTTTACAACATAACTATTATAAAACTCATTTTATATGAGTGTGTGTGAACATCAAAAGAACCATATATCAGAATTCAAGGCTGCATGGCCTAATGCTTCAATTCAAATATGCATAACACATTAACCATGGTAACAGCTAAATGGTATAATCAGATACAAGTAACGAATAAAAGATCACCTACAAGCCATATAAATGGATTTAATATTTCTGTTTATGTTGTAGAAAATATTTTTTTATCACACTCACATAAAAGTGAATAAGTACTATTGTGAAGAGAAAAAGTTAGTATGACTTATCTACTTTTATGTAAGTATGACATAAAAGTATTTTCTGCAATAAAAATAAAATTATTTTTTCCTATATAGATAAAAAAATGTGCATGCCTGAGGCATAACATAGTTTCATTTTTTTCACTTTCAGTTTTGTAGTGATATTTTTTCATTATATATAGTTTGAGTTCGCTTTTTCTGCATTTAATGTAGATAAGTTATCTGCAATAAGCTTAATACGACGTCATTTTGAGGTGGAAATCATAGTATTTTACAATTTTAATTTATTTCAGGATTATAATAGTCTTTATATTTATAATTTTTTATGATTTCAATACTAAAACGACGTTGTTTTGGGAATAAATGCAGATAACTTATCTGCATTAACTACGAAAACATTTTTCCCATATATGGGAAAAAAGGATCTAATGTTACTTTAGATAACTTTGTCTAATGCTCATCAAAACGATCTCGTTTTGGGGTTGAAAAATAAAAAAAATTAGAATGATAAGGACTATTATAACACTGAAATAAATTAAAATTATAAAAATACCATGATTTCCATCCCAAAACGACGTCGTTTAGGTGAACATTAAATTAAGTTATCTAAAGTAACTTTAAAAAACACAAACCCTTTTTTAAAATAGGGAATGAAAATAAAATTTTAAAATTATAAATATTATTAATACTAAAATAAAATATTAATTATTATAAATATTTATAAGGGAAGGACTAAGCATTATTAATAATAGCCTATTATTATTAAAAGTATTATTTTAGGCTTTAATATTTCTAAAGTGAATGTAGATAAGTTATCTACATTCGCTCCCAAAATGACGTCATTTTTGGTTGAAAATTTTTAAAAATTATAATGAAAAAGACTATTATAACCCTAAAATAAATTATAATTACAAAATACCTTGATTTCCACCTCAAAACGACGTCGTTTTGGATTCACCGTAGATAAGTTATTTTACATTGACTACCAATAATCACCCATAGTAATTAAAATTTCAATTTATTATTATAATTTTACGTTTTTTAATATTTTTATTTATCAAAATGCATGATTTTATCAATTTTTTTTTGAATAAATTCAAAGATCCTCCAGCTATAATCGAAAACTAATCCCTATCTAGCACTATCGTTTCTTTTCGGGGCCGGCTCTCCCAAATCCTCTTTTTCCATTCTCAGGGCTCGAATTCGAGACTCCTTACCACCTCTGCCAAATGAATTTGGTCGATTTTATCAATATTTCAAACATTTATATGTTTTTACTATTTTTTATTATTTTTTTAACAAATTTTATGTATTATGATTTTTTATCACTTTTCAATTTCACATAAAATTTCATTTTAAATAACTTTATCAGTCCCTGCTTCCTCATTCCACCTCTATTCATAGTGCAGTTATTGTGCAAGATTTCGTAAAAGTAGTTCTTCCTACGAAAAAGCGTCAAAAGATCGAGTAAAATTTGGGCTTTGCTATTCTCAAAGGAAACATGATGTCTTATAGCTAGCTAGGGTTCATTATATTATTCATTTATAGTACAATCGTAATTGAAAAATCATTAAATATATGAAAGAACATTGATTTATTGATTCAAAGCTTGTGCAATTGGTCGAGGTAGTAAAGTTGGATGTGAAGGAAAATCAGGCTACATGTAGGCGATATCATTTGCATGTAACTGACCCATACCTAACCTAATTTACCTAACTTCTCCTCCAAAATTCATAAAATTATTATCAAACTCGTACATTCTGTTTTCGAGCTAGAAATTTTATTTTTGAGAAATAAGTAATTTTTGTTTTTTGTTTTTATATACTGATCAATTTTAAATTATAATTATTTAAGGGATAACTACATTATTTACAAAATTGATATGCTAGATATCAGACAAAAAGCAAGTTAATTATATCCCAAAACAAGATTAAAAGTCTTGATGTGCTTTATGCTTATAAAATGTTTGAGAAAAATGCTAATTGAAAATTCACTAACCTTTAGACCCTTAGCTATCTGGGTAAGATATAAGCTAGATAGATATATAGAAGCTGGGTTTACGTGTAGTACTATACAACAATGCTAAAAAAGAAAAGAAAAATGATAACTGGATAGCTAGCCTAGATCACATTCTGTATCATCCAAGAGATTCAGAAAAAAAGATATAACTTGAGAGAGAATGCATGAGCCATGAAATAAATCAGTATTTTCATTATGGACTAGTCAATCAGACAAGAAGCAGATTTCTGTAAAATATAATATATGATTTGATGTAGATTTAGATGTGTTTATCTCACTCACTCTCCCTCACACAAATTAACACACAAAGTTCCAAATGCACAACCAAAAAAATGACGCAATCACTTTCTTTTTGTCTAGAACCTACTGAAGTAGCTTACGCACTTTTCTGCAGATAACCAAACATGCAGGAGTCGTACAATTCAACAACTACTACAACCTCATATGTGTTATCTTATAGAAAAATATTCTTCGTAGATCTCTGATTCTCACTCTCTCGAGGTTATTAGACTCTTCTTTTTTAAAAGTAAATATTCTCTCTATATCCTTATCCCTCTGTCTCTCACTATCTCCAGGTAATATTATCACTGTGCTTCTGCAGTGTTCTTTCAATCAGTTTCTTCTCTTGATAAATTAATGAGTATAGTGTCTCTGGCCATGCATGAATCACTATGCTGCTGCTGTTCCAGAAGTGCTTAATTCTTTCATGTGCTATTTATATTTTTTTCTGGGTATTTTGGTCAAACTTATCTTCTCTGTTATTTTGGAGAGTAGAATATTTCACTGTTTGGTGCATGACAGGCATTTCCTAATCATATGCTCTGAGCATGTGTCTCTCCTAGTATGTTATTTGTCAACATGAGCTCCATTCTTTTTGTTTCATAATCAGTCTTGAATATTGCAAGATTTGCAGTACTTCATGTTTTTTGCAATAAAGAAAAAAAAAAACCCTTTGGATCGATTTATTGCAACTAAGCAAATTTGAAGGCAAGATTTTATTTTAGATATTAAGAGTGAGGAAGATGTCACATATGATTGAAAACAAAAATAAAATTTGCTGCCATTCAGTAGAAGAATAATGGTATTTAATCTTCCCCATAGCCTAATTGCATGTCTTCTCTTTTGTTACTTTTCAGTGTTAAGATCGTGAATGAGCAGGAAAAATGTTAGCGAGCAATGCTAAAACTAACAACACTTGCATTTGGTGAGAATGATTACCTTTTAGTTTTCTCTTTTTCTTCTTTTCTGAGTTTTCTTAATTTTCTGTTGGAAGAGGAGCTTTGTTTTCTTATCTCTCCATCGGTCATATAACACTTATTTATTGTTTTAAATTTTAGTCACTTATTCCAAATGGTACAATCATGGTGCTGGCGAGTTTGCTACTCAAGAAGAATTGGAATTGCATTTTCTTGGTAAGTCCCATCTCAAATCTTTCCTCACTACATTGTAATGTCTATAGATTTATATGTTTTATCCTATCCTAAAGAATACCGTCTATGTTCTGTCGTTAAGACAGAGATGTCCGGCCCAGTTAGGCTGATGAATTGATCTGGATCTAATGCTTTCCCAGGAATATCTATAGTGTAGATATCCTTCAGTTTAGCTGATTACTATATACCAGATAGAGTGTGTGTGCATAGTGATGATAGTATGCTCGAATAGAAATGTGCCCTTACCTATGGGTTGTACCGGTATTTATAAGGGTTCCTGATAAGGTGAATATTTGGATCTGAGCTGTCATGACGAGGCAATCGTTATAGCTGGTCGGCTATTATCGTGTGATAACGCATCATGGATTAAATGTCCTTGATGGCGATCCATTCACTATTTCTGGGTTGTCCCTTGCCGGGCCGTCTAGATGGACGGTCTAAATGGACCCTTCATACATGTCGATAACGGTCTATCTATATTCGTGTGATTCATTCAAAATTAGGAGACTTCTAACTTCAAAATCTCCCTTCTTCTTTTTTCCTATATCAGAGTTTCGTCTAATTAAACAGATCCCATTTTATTTGATTTACTTAATATTAAAACCTTAAACTTCTAGAATCTTAATGATCATTTTGCTTTCTTCTTCTTCTTCTATTTTTTTTTGGGGGGTACAGCTCCATTGTTATTTAGATTATACTTGAACAGTTCTTCTTTTGAATGAGAATTTGTAAATAATAATTATAATGAACTACAAGCATAGAAGGAAAGGACTAAGACCAAAATTAAAGCTTATAAATCGTAAATGCAAATAAGAACTAATCAAACAAAGAAAACAGAAAATGGAAACTAATCACTCTGTCTGTGCTGTGAAGACCTATAGTTCGATCAGAAAATAAATGCACTAATTAAATTTCTTTGTTGTTTTGATATAAACATGAAGAAAATATAAGCCAAATCTCCTCAAGCATTTCTAAAGTGTTTACTGAACTATTATATAGTATAAATAACACACAATATATTACACAATATTATAGCGTTAATTAGAAACCATGCATGTTTATCATGCCTCTGCATCTGTGCGTTATTTTGTCTATTATTTTCCAACTCTTCATTGTTACTTAGTTTGATTTGTTATATTTTCAACTGAAAAGTACAATTGAAAATGGGCATTTTTTATGGATGATATAGGAAGGGTTAGTGGTTTTGGTGGGATGCAATCTTATGTGAATGCTTCGTGGTCGTGGAGATGAAAAAAACAAAAAAGTCTCTTCTGGTTGTCATGTCAAACACTAGTTAATAACTGCAAGTTATAATTGACGATAATAATACAATTTTTTCTTAAAACTATTTTAGAATCATATTTAGGGATTACATTCATTATAGTAGTTCTAGGCCAAAATGTTAAATTCATAAATTTTAAAAAAGACACTGACTAAACTATTGATCGAATAGGACTCACAGGAAATATGACCTAGCTAGGGAGAAATACATGTAGTTGGTTATGATTACTGTGACAATAGGTACCTGTCCATGCTGGCCCAAGATCATTCCTACTCAATGCCTCTATGCTCTACCATGCTCATGCATTTTTAATACTTAAACCATGACACAATTTATATTATTTTTAATTCTTAAAACCATGACATAACTTTAATTTTAAAATGACACACAACTAAATTTTAAACCTCTTAAAAGTCGGTGCAGACATACGATTGGATAAGAACATACAATTTCAAATATTAAATTAGAACCACTTAGGCACCCCAAGCTACTATCTGAATCAATAAATTGCTTCAACTTAGCTTGCATTACTCCTCCAAAATCGAAGCTGATCTTTTTGGTTCGCAAGTACCACTTTTAAGATCCTACTGTAGCTAGTCCCCAAGCCAACCTTGGGCAGACATCTTCACAATTTGCAGTAGTAGTTCACTGTTCAAATAAAATATGCCCCCAGATTTAACGACAAGAACCTTAATTTAATATGGTCTCAAAAAATATATTTTTGTAACGCCTAGTTCAGTCAACTTCACAAAAACCTATTTTAAATTTAATTATGAGAGTAATAAAAAAAAGGACTTATGAGTTACATAGAAAAAACTATTTTTTAAACAAATTCAAATTTAAGTAATGCTTAACTAGATACGTTTATCATAGTAATAAGAACTTGATTTTCTTACATATAAGATTGTATTTGCACCATATAACTATTATTTGAGCTAACTTGAGAATAATATTTTTATAATTCTAGTTATAGTGTTTCCTACTAATCATTCACCAATTCTTCCATTGGATTTTAGTTGGCATAAAATTTCCACATACTTCATTTTCAAGAAAGTTTTACCTTATATCTTGAAAGCCCAATCTAGAGTCCGGGACTGATATCCAACTACACAAAAATCAACTCTATAGTTATTCCATAGAATCTTCACTGTAGTTATTGAAATTGGGTTACATATAATTAATAACTAAGAGTTAATAGTTCTATTTGGACGTTGGCAAGGGAGCAGGGTTATAAACATTGAAAGGTGAACAAGGGACGTGCCAAGGTTGGCAGCCATGGCCCCTTTTAGCCTATTTAATTTGCTCTAGGTATTAAAAACTAGGCAAGTTGCTAGCTCTAGTCTTTTTCTCATGGCAGTTGCAATATGCTATAAGACATGTCATTTTGGACGATGAGGGCTGATTCTACTGATGAAAGAGATCGGCAAAATATTGCTTACACCTCTTCAAATTATATTGTCGGCATAATTTTATTTTTTCCTCTTACTAAAAAGGCATGGAGCAAATTTGTTCTTTCCTTGTTGCAGATTAGTCCTAGTAATAGGCCAATAGTTCCTAGACATTTTCTTTCCATTATATCTTTTAAGCATTTTAGTAATTCCACCATAATGTTAACTCCATACTATATAAGATGACTTGTCTCTAATTATTGTATTAGAGTTGTCCTCGTTGTTAGATAAAAGCTATTCTTGACATTAGACTTTTCTAGTAGTGCTTGATCAAGAGGTACTCTTTGACATGATGTTATGGATAATAAAGCTAACACATTAAAGTTGTTAAGGGAGAGGTTGAAATTAAATTATCCCATGTTAAGATATTCAAGTGTGATGAGTCACTCATTGATTGGTAATTGGCTAAGTGAAGTATATATAACTAGATGGACCCATAAACCCAACGCCTTAAGGTTTTGAGTTGTGATATGATGTCGGATCTATTTGATATGGTTAGTCTAATTTAGCCTATTGGAAATCAACATACACAAATCGAGAGAACAGACAAAAGAAAGGGAAGAGAAATTCACACAGAGATTTACCCTGGTTCACCCAATGTAAATTACATCCAGATTGGCAGTACTATATTCACCTTATTGCCACTCGGTTTATAAAAGAATATAAATAAGATTTAGAAAATCCTAACAACATCTATTCATGAGCCCAAATCCTAACCCAAACTACTAAGAAAAAGATAAAATACAATGACTCAGCAATGAGTTATCAAAGAGTCAGAGGCCCACAACAGTATGAGCCATACTCAAGAGTCTGTAGCAAACAAGAGTTATTATCTGAATGCGAAGTATAAGTGATACTCAACAGTATGTAACAAGTACGTTTTGTGTTTAAAACATGAAGTGGACCAATAAGGATTCAAACCGAGACCCTTTAGTTGTGAAAGTGAAATGTATAATCCGTTAGGTAAAGAAACTTAGCTAACACGAGCCAAAGTGACAACCCCAATTGGGGTTTGATAAAAATTCTACTAGGTTGAAATAGGTAGCATGTAATTAGGATTCGGTTAATACTCTGCTTCATGTTGGGGTAGAAGTGAGTCGAATCGGAATCAAGCTCCTTTTAACAAGAATAAATCCGGATTAGGCTCAACTCATTAAAAAAGTAAATGCATTTTCTTATCTCAAGTTTAGCTCACTTTTGATTCCCAAGCTGTTCAAGCTTGATGAGTCAGCTTAAATCTTATACTGAATAAAGTCTTATTTAATTTATATATAGTATAATTAATAAATTGTGTGTGTATATATAGCTAGCCCGTGAATTAATGAGCCGAACATACTATACTCATTTGTTCATTGAGCTTTTAACAAATCGAGTGTGAATTGACTTGACTCACTTGCAGCCCGGGCTTTAATTACAAAACACATTTTTTGCATTAATTTGTATACTACTCTAAAACAATTTTCCAATATACCCCCACATAAAGACTGCTAGTTTTGACTAGCAGATTATAAATACCAGCCTCTCGAGGTCCAACTACTAAGAGTTTCATGTCAGAATCATAGTAAAATATTGAACTTTCATCTTTTATATATAGTTTTGCGAAATTAATTATAGCATTAAGCATTTGTACGTTTTTCACTCTAAAACTCCGTTTCATACATTTACTTTCATTTTTATCTAGAATTAGCAGATCCATTTTCTTAATGCCATTTTAAACAAAGAGACCCTGAAATTGTGATCCTAATCAAGTTAAATCCCTACCTTGGCTTTTCAGCCAACTTTAGAACAATTTTAATAATGTTGGCTTTAAGAAAAAGAAAAACTCCCACGGGTTCTGTTGTAAATCAAAGTCACAGCTGATTTTACTATGCTTGGATCTTTTTGGTTGTAAGAAACATTTAGACCATGATAGTACATAGTTGCTTGGGCTTTACAAAGCAATGGATAGGGTTGGTAAATTTGAACCACTCGACCTTTGCCTGTCCTTTTTGGAGTGGGTTAGTTAATGCTTGACTGTGTTTTGGGGACAAACTGTGAGACGAATTTATAGAATTCAATTCAGATTCAGTTTGAGAGGTGGGTTCTACGTATCAACACACACACCCAAAATATATAACCAAAATAAAATAAAAAAATCAGTAGTTTTTATAATGTTGATTTGATTGCTTTAACTACAATTTTTATATTTAATTACTCTACAAACTCCAACCTTAAGCTTTATAAAAAGACTAGTACACTAAACGTGGATAGGATAGACAAATAGAATCTTTGTGGGGTTTGGAGATAAGGTAAGGAAATAAGCATTTCCTTTGGGAATGGGGCATGGATGGTAAAAAAACTTAAGGGTGGATTGGAAACTCCTGTTTTGGAGACAAGTAGAATGGAAAGATAACAAGAGCTATGTATAACATGTTTGAAAGGCCTTGGTACTTTTGGGTTAGGTTTCTCATATTTGAGTTTGTAAATTAATCAGAATAATTAAAAAGCCTTCTCATATTTGAGTTTTATTTGTTATGCATGTTTGAAAACTCTTAAAATATTACCATATTTTTATAGGAATAAAAAAAACCATTGATAATTCACAGGAACAGTATATGAAAGTAGAAGCACTTGTTTCTAGGGTGTGCCCCAGGCGGAAGGGCCCCGGTTAGGATGATGAGATATAATAATATCAGAGGAAGAGGATAGGAAGGTGCATGAGAGAGGTGGTGATATACATATTTTAGGAAAGAAGCCATTTTGTTGCTACGAGTATTCAGTCAAACTCTTATCTGCGCATCACAGGTTCGCCTCTGTCCTAATAGGGAACTCACTGTTAAAGCATTAATAGCTCATTTCTTCTTCCTGTCAAAGCCTTTCAGTGTTTGAACATTTAAAAGAACACTAGTGATGCGGAAAGCGAGCAGTAAAATTGGTTCAAAAGAAAGATGATATTTCATATAAGAAAATCTCTTTAGTAATGGGATATTAAACACCATTTCAATTGGTACGGGTTATTCCTAGTTAACAAGTAGTCTCGAATTTGAGTTAAGCAAGTAATTGTGTTAAAATTTTGGATTTAGTGTATGTTTTTTCAAACGACAAAAGGTTGTGTCTTTTTATCAATTATAACTATGTATTATAAATAGTAAATAGTAATAATATCAAAGTTGTACTTTTTTTTACTTTCTACTTGAGTAGATAGCTTCTGAATAGAGAAAAAAAATACAATTTTAATATAATAACTATGTGTTACCTGTAGTACATAATTATAACTGCTAAAATGATACAACTTTGTGTCCTTTAAAAGTACAGCTTTTTCCCTAAAAACTTTCTAAAGAGAGAGCTTTGCTATCTTGTGATCTTGTTGTGCTTGAACGAGATTATTATAAGATAATTCTAAACTCAAAACACTTGTTGAATTATAGCCCTCAAAACAAGTCAAATTTATTATTTTTCAATTTTTATCCAACAAATTACAATTAGATTTGTTGCTTCAGTTAATAGTTGAATTTGAATTTCTCGAATAAACCCAATAAGTGCTTGGTAATGCTTAACGAACAAACTCTAAATAGGTCATTCTCCATGCTAAAAAAAAAAATTGCTTTCGAAAATGATTAGTTGTCACTTATATCAACTTCTTAGGTGAAAACTCAAATGACACCTCTTCATAAGCAAAATCCTCAAGCAATGGTAGAACTTGTGAATGAATTTCGTACCTGTCTTCCATTTTGATTCCCAATATCTCCACCATAGTTGTGGAAACCACATCATTCCGGCTTCCTCAATCTATGCAAACTGGATTGTCATCGTATCCATTAGATTTACCAAGAGTGGCGGAGTCAGCAAAACTATTTAGCCGTGCCAAAAAAATTTATCCAATGCCAAACACTAAATTATATCCCTTTTAAGTGCTACAGTCTAGCTATGGTTATTTACTCACATCTAAAACGTGACTAATTTCTTGAAAACTAGTGAGTGCCAAGACACTGAAGCCAACGTGGCTCCGCCACTGTTTACCAAACACTAGACTAACATTATAATCTTGTTCTCTATTAGAGACATCATAGACCGGACTACTTCATACATTTTGAATCCATGAATCTCACACTTAATTATGATATTCTGAAAAAGTGAATTGATTTTCAAATCATACTCTCCAATTTTTCTCTTGGTTTAAAATCATCAAAGGATTGACGTCTCTATTTTCATCATCTGAAGCGTCATTCAATTCTACTCCTTCTAATGGAAATCTGACTACATCTGCACAAGTTGTCATTTCAAACCTTAGACAAATTGACTTCTGTGCACATATGCAATGGCGAACCCATAAAAATTTATTTATGTCTGTATATTTAGTGGTGGAGTTCAATTGCAACGCCCGAAAAATTTTATTTTAAAAAAATTTTAAATGCATTAAAAAATATAAGAATATAAACATTTTAACCATCTTTTATGCCTATTATGATTAAGTGAGGTTGGTTATCTTTGCAGCTCATTTTCCACTTTGGTTAAAAAAACCATCCTTAAACTCCTTACCCAATGGATTAACCAACTCAAACCCCAATTAATCTAGAGGTGATTGTGGAGATTATATGTCACTTGCATTGCCTGATAACACAGTGAATCTAATTTCCTCCTTTGGTGTCGTCTCAGTTTGACCAAAAAGCTATAGCTTGTCAGGATCTGTCAAAAGAAGAATTCCTTCTTCAATGTGAAAAAAAAAACAGAAGAATCTCCTAAAAATCAATTTTACCCTTTCTGGAATCATGGAAGTCTAAACTAAATGTTTAATTAAGCTCAACACTTTATGCAGTTATTTTAAATGTTTTCTAGTTAGCAGAGAGTTATTTTGTTTGATCAACATAATTACTTTCCAAATTTAAAACATGGAAAAGACTTCCAAACTTCAATCATGACAATCAATTGAACCATTGAAGTTTTTACAAGAAAACAAAGAGTAATCCATCATATACTTGCTTTTATCCATATGCAAACATGTATTTTACTTGTTTTAATTAGAAAAGAGTAATTCATTTTATTTATTTTCCAAAACTTTGTGTCTGCACTTGCAGACATGTGCACGAAAATAGGTCCGCTAGTGCACATATGCAAGTTTGTGCTCCAAATTTTGAATTCATCTTTTTACTAGAAGTTGCTCTTACCCTTGATATTATAAAAAATAACAAAATTATGGAAAAATTATTTATCTTTTTAAAGGATATAAGTTTTTGTCCTTTCACATTCCTTATAACTATGTACTTTGCAGAATATATAGTTATAATATTAAAGTTATATTTTTTCTCTCTTTCTTTATATACTTGTCCGTTAACATGGAAAGAAAGAAAAAAGAAATTTTCATATTATAATTATGTATTCAAGGAATACATAGTTATAAAGGGTGAGAGGACTCGAGGAGTACATACATAGTTATAGAGGGTGAGAGGACATAAACTTATATTTTTTAAAAGAACACAAACTAAACCCTAAATTATTGTTGAAAATAAAGGTTAACCTTCTAGATTAACGGTTCATTATTAATGTTAACATAATATCATCGTGAGTTTTTATTGAATCTTTTAATATAAGGATGATATAGAGTTCAATCGTACTACGTAATTTTTTTTATAAATAATTTTAAAAAAAAACTTAAGTAAATCCTTCAAAACAACAGTACACCCACACACAAAAAATCCAATGAACAATAAGTGTTATATTTTTTTATTCAATCCCATTTGATCGATTCTTTTACTTCGGACTCATTAGGAATAACTGTTTCAATATTATTTTCTATATTTGTACACATTTACACTGTTATAAACTTGACCAATTAGTAGTCCCACGAAGTTAATGAAACGAGAGATCTTGAATTGTGAAACGGCTTAAAGCCCTAGGTCACCCCAAGATAACATGCACAAACTAGCTAGCATCAAGATTCAGAGCTTCAGTATCCCTGCTTTAATTAACAACTCTCTATTTTTTTTTTTGTAATATCAAAGAGCACATTTTGAACCAACCATATTGACAAGTGGTTTTATAGTTTAAACTAATAAATTTGAGCGTTAATTTGTATGAACTTATTTTTTCACCAAAAAAACATATTTTTTAAAATAATGCAAATTATAGAAAGTAGTGACTTTGTAGTTTTTTATTGCTTTTTTATAAAACCATTAACATCACAATTCACAACTAAAATGCATGTCTAATTGATTACCCAAAAAAATGCATGTCTAATTGTTTGATTAAAATTTCTTTAAAATTAGTTAATTTATAAGGACTTAAAATTTCTTCTGCTATAAAAAATAAAGTTATCTCCTGTAAATTATCTCATTTTATCCTAAAACAACATCATTTTAAGGTTGACAGAAAAAAATTATAATCATAAAGATTAATATAACCCTAAAATGTATTAAAATTAAAAAAATTATTTTTCCCAATGTTAAAATGACTTCATTTTGAAGTTATAAAAGGCAAGTTATATCCCGTGACACAAACACATTAAACCCTAGTTATAAAGTGCATAATCAAGAGTATATTTACCACTAGTTTAATTTAAAGTTCATTGTATTCTTATATCACTAGATTCAATTCTAAATTTACCCTTATGCATTTTACAAATAAATATTTTTAGTTTTTTTTATATTATATTTATTAAGTCGTTAGCTTGACATACGATTTAAATAAATTTATTTTAGAATTGTTTTAGTTAGCTCCTAATGTTGTGGTTTGGGGCCTACCACAATTTTTTTATAGTTTGTATTATTTTGTAAAATAAATTTAAAATTACATTAAGTTGGAAATATTAAAAAGTATAATTGGGTAAAAAAGCCAGTAGCAACCATGCCGTTGATCAAGACAGCAAGAAACCCTACATAGCAGAAAAAGAGAAAACAAACACACAAGAAAGCAAGCCAGTACCAAAACTCATACTCTAAAAAGTCATAGGTTAGTTGTTGTTTACATTGTTGTACTTGTAACAACCATTGATATATATGCTTTCATTTTCATTCTACACATAGTTAGGAACTCTCAGATTATATACCATGCCCTCCATGAACAAGATGAAATTGAAGTATGTAAAATCCCAAATAGACATAATCCTGTCAAAACGAAGAAGCTCAAATTAAACTACATATTGAACATTCTGCTGACCGTGTTTATGATCATGAATGTCATCGCATGATCTGTTTCTGTTTCCCTGAAATCAGTTTTCATAGCTTAGGTTTAAGAACACATTAATCCATTGAACCAATTATTTCAGTTACTTGTCAACAACTTTCTATATAGTCAACCGCTAAACAACTTGGTTAGTTAATCCTGTAATTTGTTATTTCACACAATTAAAGCCGCAGAATAGAGACCAGATTCAAAACTCAACAGGAAAAAAAATTCTCTGGTAACAATATTGAACATATGTAACACCAGTTTGTAGAGGAAGGTCTAGAATCAAAATTACACAGGATTATTTCAACCACCAGGGCACATAGCTTAATTAAGTGATTGTGATGAGTATGGAATTGAGATAGATGCCATAAGTTCAAGTCATGGTGACAAAGAAGATATTAAAGCTAAGAAAACTATAAAGATCAGTTCATCAATTCATTAGACTTCTTAGAAATTATGTTGGCAATGATATTAAATGGACATACCCCAATCAGAACATCACTAATCTGCTTATGAAAGGTCCTTTTCTTGTAAAATAAAAGCTAACATAAAAAAGGGGCATAAAAAGAAAAAGGAAAATAGGAACTGTATGGAATTGAAGTGAACAGCTGTTGCATTATACTGTATACATAGAAGTGAATGCTCTAAGTGCATGAATTCCGAAGCCCTAAACATCCATTTTGTTCTTGTTCAGAAACTTGCATATATAGGTAACAATATATGGAATGTTATAAGTTGGTTTGCAACTTAATTTCTCTTTGGGAGAAAGAGCTGTGATATATATATATATATATATATATATATATATATAAACCACTCCCCATTGGTATCCTCCATGGAAGATAATCATGTTCGAATCGACAACATACACACCATAGTGGTGCTAGCTCTCCCAAAGGAAATTTTTTGCATTCACAACTTCCCAAAGGAAAATTTTACATTCACAAGAACTTGAATCCAAAATGTAATTTAAGCAGAATTAAGCATATACCACTTGAACCAACCTCTTTGATAGCTGTGAATATATATACACACATATAACTATGCTTCAAAGCTTAGATCTAGGTGTAGCACTAAATCACAAAGTAATGGATAATATCACCAATACACTCTTCTCCCTTTGGCTTTCTAGAAACATAGACATAGCTGCCCATTCTCTCTCACAATAGGAAAACATCTTGGTAGTCCAACGGATTGTAGCAATTTATCTATGACATCTGAAAAGAGATGAAGACTCTTCCCTTTGAAGAAAAGAACTTGCCAAGGAAATAATATGGTTACAATTAATCATTTATAATCATCAGAAAGCTGAAATTCCAAATGGATATTTAATTAAACAGACTCAAAGGAATCAATGATGGGCATGTTAACATTGGTACATAATAATAGAAATTCCTCTGTGCGTTACCCATGATATATTATATTAAGATTTAAGTGTTAAAATTTTTAATAGTTAATATTCTTCAATCTATCTTTGTATTAAAAAAATTAACCTATTACACATCGATCAATCCATCTATTATACTTTAGAATGTTTATGATATGAAATTTAGTTCGGAGAAACTAGAGTATATGAAGCTTTCTGTTGGAAGCAAAACAAACCACCCAGTGATATTCTTTGTATGATTGATCCAGAGCTTTTGTGAAATACGTGGTTAACTTCTATTCTTCCGTGCTTGAATTCTTAGGGCAGAAATAATGTGAATCATCAAATGCCCCACATCTATAAGCTTTACTGCAAACAACAGCTGAAATTTTTAGTTTCCTCCTGAATCTTGTTTTCCTAGCTCTTCCACCAAAAGAACATCACTGCTTTCACCATTGAAGACTGATATCACAATTTATATAAATAAAATACTAAAAGCTGCTAAGGAGTGGCTGTAGTACTTGATACTAGTTCAATCAAACTTTAAATGTTGGACAGAAAAATAATACACGCAGAACGCAGCAAACTTTTAACTTTGATATGCCATTGGCTGATTATCAGCAAGAATCAGTACAAACATTGTAAAATGGGAATATAGGGCAGAAAAAGTAACTGATAGTGAACACAGAAAGATGCGATGATTACTAGGAAAAGCACTTGAGGATTCATTCTGATCAGATATTACCGAAAACTAGCAAACGAGTTTGGACTTTGATTGGTGCACTCCTCCCTAGAATTTCCAAAGATTTCAAGCTCTACAAATCAGGACCAAAATTACTAAATATTATTAAAAAGATTAAAATCTCAAGTGATTATTGAGAAGAATGCTTACCACTGGTTCATGAAACATGTAGACAGATTCATGGTGGCTATTCCACAAAAGTTGGAGCGTCCATTAATGGCCACATTATTATCCCAATTTGAAGTGGAATAGGGCAATAAGTGGTAGTCATTAATGTTGTTAAAACTTGCTTCCTTAGGGATCACAAGGTTTTGGTGATGATGAGAAGACATCAAAGATGGCTTCATATTTCTTTTTATCATAATAGATTCCTCAATAACGTTAAAGCCATCTCTTGGTGCTTCACTATCAAGTAGGTAAGGGTAAGGTTGAGCCATTTGAGGCCATCTTGCACAAGCCTCAGGTTCAGGCTGAATGGATGACCTCAATTGGTGCAGTATTTGATGAGTATTTGCAGTTGCAGGGCACCTTTCGTCCAAGTCTTGCACCTTCCCAGTGTTACACATCTTGTAACAAGTCCTTTCTCTTGCTCTTGCCCTTGCCCTTTCCCTTGACTCCTTTTTTGTCTGAACACAAGCTTCTTCCCTCTGTGTCCATTTCAACTTCCTCCCTTTATTTGAAGCATCAACACCAACCAATATTGATTTGTCATTTGAATCCACCCCTTGTGGCTCAGAAGGTTCACAGGAGCACTTGTCACCCCCACTGCAGCTGCTATGCTTACTTCGAGCTAGTTCTTTGATTGCATTCTCAGATTTTGTGAAGAGCCACTCAAGGGTATTACTAGGTTTGTCAAACTCTAGCATGTCCTGAAGATCAAAGAACTTGCGAGCTATCTCACTAGACAATCTCACCCTTCGGTCCCTCAAACCCTGAGATGTGTGAATCTTACTGTGCCTATCTTTCCTGGCTATGGTTGGTTTCTGGGTGAGAAAATTGGGAATACTACCATAGTGGACACCATAGCCATTATTATTTGCATTATGTTGATCAAGCATAGCAGTGCAGTCTGCAACTGCCAAATTGGCAAGAGTTTCATCTGGGAATGGAGCATCATTTGTATTGGGTATGAAGGGAACAAGTGATTCATCAAGAAGGGTGTTGTTACTTGCAAAACCATTTTCAGGGTCAATAAGATAAGGAAGGTTAGGGTAAGAAGATGAGGGAAAGCTAGGAAAAGGGTTAGAGTCATATGTGGAAGAGAACATCTGCAAATTAGAACCAATTTCAGTGGGAAAACCCTAGTTTTTGGGCAATGAGTAAAAGATCACAGTTACAACACAGAGGTAGCTTCTCTGCTCCCACTTAACGGTCCAAGTACAGTCCTATACTCTTCTTATATAATCATTTTCTGAGATTCCTATCTCTATCAATCTTTGAAAGGAGACTAGCTACTAAGTACTATGTACTATCACGATCATTAAAGAGTTAATTTTTTTTTCCTTGAAAATGAAAAAAAAAATGTGCTGTTGAGGAAAGTGAGGAAAACAAAAAGGGAGATTTAGATTAGGACAATGAGGTACTTTGAGCATAGCTTCCATTATTTTGTAAATACAACTATATTGTTACCAATCTGAGTTGGGGCACAGGGAGAAAATATAACTTAAGTATCACGACAGTACATCGATCAATAGGACACAAATAATTTTTTTGTTTGCGCCATATTCATATTACATATTTCATATTCAGAGCCAACAGATTCTGTTAGAATTTATACAAAAATTAAATGACCTTGACATAAGTTTTAAAACAAATTCAACACTACATAAAAGAATACCAAAGGACATGTGAGATGTATATATAAAAAAAAAAAAGTGCTTACGTAGTGAAAGTGTTTGGATTTAGCTTTTTAAATTAGAGAGTGGTTATTAAATTTCTTAATGAAAACCAGTAATCAGAAAGTGAAGTTATACAATATAAAAAAGTGAATGGATCTTGGCTTTGATGGTTTTTATCCGAAAGGTAATGAACTTTGTGAACTTGAAGCCGTACAAGGAGAGTAGAAGTTAGGTGAGAGGCTGTAATAGCTGCTTACCTGTTTCTTTAGTATAAACTGAAGAGCAAATATACCAACTCGTCAGAAAAATTGCATTTTCATTTTCTGAAAGGCTGAAAATAGTACAAATTGGAAACTACAAACTTCAAACACGGTGTGTTCTTTTTGAATGCGCCCACATAGCTTCATTTCAATCCCGATAAAAGCTCATTCATCTCTGACATAGTTTGCAACTTCAGTGGGATACTTTCTCTGTGTACTTCTTACTGTATATATAGACATATAGTAGATGAATACATACGTTCTTAAAAGTGTGATTTTTAGCTATTTAGATAGGGGAAGATATTGTAATAAACAAATATTGTTACTATCAAATTACTACCAATCAATCTCACCGTTAAATCGACTATGTTGATGTAATAGTTATATTTATTTCAATCTTTGTATAGTTATGATTTACCAAATTTAATATTTTATATTTATTTCCACCTTTGTATGGTTATGATTCCCCATACAAAGATAGAAATAAATATAATCATTTGATCAACATAATTAATCCAACGGTGAGATTGATCGGTAGTAACACAAATTAGTTTACAATATTCTTCTCCATATAGATATGGCAAAAAGATTTTTCATATTGCAGAAAATATCTCTTCTCCTATAATTTATAATTTGTTTTCCGTGCCAATTTTTTTTTTTTTGTTACAGGTAAGCTCCAACACAAGTTCGTCTCTGCAACAACCTTCAAACTTCTCCTCCAACGGAGAAGTTGAAAGCCGTTTAGATCTTGTAATTTTTTTTTTATAAACCACTTCGGTTTCATAAAAATTGATCTAATAACCAATAGCAATGTGAATTAATTGATCTAGTAATCTTGTATAAAAATTTAATATGAAAAAAGCCATGTAAAATAAAAAATTACTATGCAAACAATATGTTACTACAAAAATAATTCAGTACTATTGATATGTGATTTAGTTTGTCAATTTAAAAATAAAAATTAAAAGCAATTTGTTAACTACAATAACTAAAATTATTCTAGAGAGAATATAATGCGCAAGTACGCCCGTAAAATTTAGCGTATCAAAGTTGGATTCATATATATTTTATGCATGGTGGGAGGAGCTTTTACATAAAAAGGCTTTGCCATTTTTTTTCTTTTTTGGCCACACGTGAAAACATGTGAAATTGCTGTGTTGTAGATTCAAGGGCACAGCCTATAATAACCGCATATTTTGTATTTTGGGCTGGTTGAAAATGAGAGTACAAAGATCGGTTGCATGGTCTCTAATTTTCATTCCCTTTAATATTCCCCCAAATAACTAGCTGTTGGTTTTCATACATGAGGGAGATTGTTGGGTTATTTAAGTACCATGAGTCCAATTAATTGATAACAAGTTAAGTGAAGAGTATATGTACCCATGAACCCAACAATGCCTTAAGGTTTTTGGTTATGACATAATGTCGGACTCACTTGATATGGTTGGTCTAACTTAGTTTTGGTTATCGCCATGGATTCATTATAGGGAACAAAGTATCTAATGTTATTTTAGATAACTTTATCTAATGTTCATCGAAACGACGTCGTTTTGGGCAGAAATCCAAATTATAAAAACACCATGATTTCCGCCCGAAACGACGTCGTTTCGATGAACATTAGATAAAGTTATCTAAAGTAACTTTAGAAAAAAAACAAACCCTTCATTATATTTTGTTGTGAAGAGCTTAGGTATGTAGTATCTCAATGTAATAATGCTCTTAAATGTAGTGGTATAGATCAAACATTTATGAAAAATTCACTTTGGTTGAGAAAGGGGAATGATGTAATGACATGATGACTCTAGAATTTTACATAATATCAACTCATAAAATGATGAATATAATATGTCTCATCAATTGCTGAAATGGTGATATTTATAGGTGGAAAAATATTTTCTTTACCTCTACTTTTTTTCCTTTCTCTTTCCCTTTTTTCTCACTTTCTTCCCTCTTTCTTTATCTTTTCTTATTAATTTATCTATTTTCTTCTTTTCTTTATTTTTATCTCTCTATTTCTTTTTTCTCTCATGTTATTTTCTTTCTTATGTATCTTTATTTTCACTTTATTTTATCTTTCTTTTGAATTGTTTATTGCTATGTTTTCACTTCTAATGATATTTAAAGTTCTTTTAATTTTATTATTATCCTTTTTTTCGGATTTTACATTTGAGTTCATATAGTATTTTATTAATGTTGTTGATGATATAGAGTTATTATTGTTTTGCCTTTTAATCATGACATAGAGTCTTTATTTCTTTTGGAACAATGACCAAAGTGTCATTGTTGGCAAAAAAAAATTACCAAACTGTCACGCCAACAGTAAATTTTGACAAAATTCCATGTGGCATATTCGCTACACTGTGTAGCGAAATAAGTGTGCAAATAATTCGCTAATCAGTGTAGCGAAATATGACACGTCAGAATGCACAGAACCAAAAATGGCATGTGTCAAACAGGGAGAATTTCGCTACACTATGTAGCGAAATTCTCCCTGTTTGACACATGCTATTTTTGGTTCTGACGTGGCATATTTAGCTACACTATGTAGCGAATTATTTGCACACATATTTCGCTACACGGTGTAGCGAAATATGCCACGTGGCATTCTGGCAAAATTCATTATTGGCGTGGCAGTCTGATAATTTTTTTTCCAACAGTGGCAAAATGGTCACTGTTCCATTTCTTTTGATAGTGGGACCCACCGTGCACGTGTGTTAAGGTGAGCTCATGCAGGGAATAAGAAATCATCCACTGATGATTTAAAAGTCTCAGTTGGGTTTTTGACCCCTTTACCCTTCATTAATTAATTAATAACAATTTCATCCCTTATCCAAAACTATCTATCAATCTGCCCCTCTTTAATCGATTAACTTGAAGATTTAATCGATTAAATATCCCTCTTAATTGATTTAATCGATTAAAACTTATATTTAATCGATTAAATATCCTAAATGAGCGTGAAAGCATTGATTAAATGAGATAAACACAGTATTAGAGGTTATTTGAATTTTGAATTTAATGTAATAGGAGTTGATTGTGATTTGTATTTAATAGGAGCTGATTGCGTCCTATTAAATACAAAACGCAATCAACTCATATTAAACACAAAACACAATCAGTTCCTATTAAATACAAATCAAATAAACTCCTATTACATTAAATTCAAATTTCAAAATTCAAATAACCTCCAATATACGGAAAACTGATTAAAGATTCTGTTAAGTATTTTTACGATGAATATGCAAGACGGGAATGGTTCGTTATTCGCCTTGATCGCTGTCATCGTTCCGAGGTTAACATTAGGATCACTTCGTGCCATTTCTCATGTAATAAGCAATGTTTTCATGTGAGAGGTAGAAATGGAGTCAGGCATGTTCATGTAAATCAATCCAATTTCCAAGAATCGTTTTTCTTTTGTTGGTTTCTTTGTTTGTTTGGTTATCTATGCTTGTTGATTTGCTTCATATGCATGGAATCTACTTTTGTTTATGGAGGAGATTTGACCTTTGTTGCCTGTTGAGAGATTTAATCTATTAACTTGAAGATTTAATCGATTAAATCTTCAAGTCAACCATTTTTTGCCAGTTTTAACCATTTAATCGATTAAATCTTCAAGTTAATCAATTAAAGAGTGGCAAATTGGTAGATAATTTTGAATAAGGGTTATTAATTAATTATTGAAAGGTAAAAGGGTCAAATAGCCGTCTCAATTGTATGGAAGATGTTCTCCAATTAGAGAGGTAGGAGGTGATCCCTTAAATGAGCTTTTAATGGCTCGCCCGTGAAGCAGTGCCAATCTAAAATACATACATATAAAAGGATGCATTATAAAATTGAAATTAAATTAGTTAAAATAAAATATAATTTTATTTTAAAATTTTAATTATAAATTTTAAAAAAATAATTTTATTTGTTAGAATTGATGTTGTAACGTTAGATATACAATTTATTTAATGGGAGAATGATACAGAAGGAAAATCAAGAGTTTTAGCACTTAAAGTGCAATAAAGAGAATTTTTAGTTGTCAATAACTCTTGGGAGCATAATCTTGGAAGTTGGGTTTAATTATTGTTATTTATGTTTCCTAAGCAACATAACTCTTGGGAGCATGACTCTTGGGAGTTGGGTTTAGTTAGTGTTATTTCTATTTCCTAAGCAACACAACTCTTGGGAGTTATTTTTCTCTTTGTATTCTCATGCTTTTAGTTATTCTATAAATATATATAGGATATTTTGTAATGCAGAAGACAGATTTGATAAATGAAAAAGTGTGTTGCAAGTGCTTAAACTTGTCTTAAATCTTGTTATCTTTATCTAACCTTGGGTTAGTGGTGAGGCAAGTGGGTTCTTTATCAGTTGGGAGAATGGCTTAGCCTTTAATATCAATTGTGGTGGACTCTTATCTATCCCGTTTATTTTTTCAGAGTGTATTTTCCCCTTTTCTCATACCCATCACGCATCAACTTGGTATCAGAGCACCGGTTTACATGGAAGACGAAGGTCCAAGGTACAGAACTCGTGAGCAAAATCAGAATATAAGACGTGACCAACAACTTGCAAATCTGTCAAACTCTTGCTAATTATGTCCAAGGAAATCATCATCGACGTAGGAGACATTCCAGAAGCACTCATAGCCCCTCCAATCATGATTCTTCTGCTAGTGAATCAAGTGCTTCTTTAAATGAGTCAACACCTCATGATAGAAGAAGGAGAAAATTCCAAGATGGCTTTAGAGATGTGAAGATCGAACCCCCAGAATTTGATGGCAGCTTGAATCCCGTTATTTATTTGGAATGGGTTCGTTCTATTGAGCTAATTTTTGAAGCTGAGGACTTTGATGATGAGAAGTGCTTCAAAATTGCAAGCATCAAACTCAAAAAATATGCATCAATATGGTTTGAGAACTTGAAGATGGAGAGGAACCGAGAAGGCAAGAGAAGGCTCAAATCTTGGGCTAAACTGAAGACGCTGATGGATAAAAGATTTCTTCCTGCCAATTACAAACAAGACTTGTATCTCAAAATTGCTTCTCTCAAACAAGAAGATCTGAGCGTTGAAAAGTATATTAGGGAGTATGAGCAACTCCTTATGACTAGTGGCCTTCAAGAAGTTCACGAACAAAAAATTGCTTGTTTTATTGGCGGGTTAAATACCGATATTGCTGAGAAGGTAGAACTACAACCTTTTTGGACTTTTGAAGATGTGTGCAAGTTAGTCATTAAAGTGGAGAAACATTCAAAATCAAACAAGGCAACCAACAAGCCATCAAGTTTCTTTAAGAATTCCTCTTCCAAGGGTGACTCCTCTTCATCATAAATTATTAAGGAGAAGGTCGAGGAAGCTCCGAAAGAATTTAAAAAGAAGTTGGATGAAAAGAAATGTTTTAGATGCCAAGGCTATGGCCATTTTGAAGCTGATTGTCCTAATAGGCGGGTTATGACACTTAAAGAAATTGAAGAAATCGAGCATGAATATGAACAAGGTCCAATTTGGGATGCTGAACATGATGAAATTCCGAATGAAGAAATTATCTTAGGAGCAGATCAAGGGGAGCATCTGCTTATGTTACAATGAGTCCTCCATGCTACAGAAGAACCTAAAGAGAAAAGCCAAAGAGAAAGTATGAGTCCTTGTTTTGTTCCAGCTTTACATGTTCCTAAAAAGGATGGTACTATGCGTATGTGTGTTAATAGTAAGGCCATAAACAACATCACCATCAAGTATAGGTATCCAATCCCTTGCCTTGATGATATGCTTGATGAATTATATGGTTCTAATGTTTTCTCTAAGATTGATTTTCGCGGTGGATATCACCAAATTAGAATGAAGGAAGAAGATGAGCGGAAGACTGAATTTAAGACTAAAAGAGGGTTATATGAATAGAGAGTCATGCCCTTTGGGCTTTCTAATGCTCCAAGCACCTTTATGAGACTTGTGAGTGAAATTCTTCGTCTTTTCATTGAGAATTTTGTTGTGGTGTGTTTTGATGATATCTTTGTCTATTCCAAGAGTAACGAAGACCATGAGGATTTGAGGACAAATCCCAATCAGGAAGGGGAGGATGATACAGAAGGAAAATCAAGAGTTTTAGCACTTAAAGTGCAATAAAGAGAATTTTTAGTTGTCAATAACTCTTGGGAGCATAATCTTGGAAGTTGGGTTTAATTATTGTTATTTATGTTTCCTAAGCAACATAACTCTTGGGAGCATGACTCTTGGGAGTTGGGTTTAGTTAGTGTTATTTCTATTTCCTAAGCAACACAACTTTTGGGAGTTATTTATCTCTTTGTATTCTCATGCTTTTAGTTATTCTATAAATATAGGATATTTTGTAATGCAGAAGACAGATTTGATAAATGAAAGAGTGTGTTGCAAGTGCTTAAACTTGTCTTGAATCTTGTTATCTTTAACTAACCTTGGGTTAGTAGTGAGGCAAGTGGATTCTTTATCAGTTGGGAGGGTGGCTTAGCCTTTAATCTCAATTGTGGTGGACTCTTATCTATCCCGTTTATTTTTACAGTGTATTTTCCCCTTTTCTCATACCCATCACGCATCAGAGAAGGGGGTGAGCAATGGTGGAGTTAGAGAAAGAGTAGGGAGAACAGCCACCTCCCTTCAAGTTTGTTTATGTAAGCAATAGGGATGTGCATAGATCGAACCGAATCGAATTTTTTGATAAACCGAATCGAATTTGTTTAAATGGTTCGGTTCAAAAGTGGTTCGGTTCGATTGGAAATAGTTCACTTCGGTTCGACCCTATTTTGAAAAGAAAAAAATTAAAAATTAAAAAAATAAAGTTATAAAATCAATTTGTTTTGGTTTGAAAACGGTTCGGTTCTTAAATTGGTTCTAAAAAATGGTTCGGTTCTTACATTGGTTTTAAAAATCGGTTCGGTTCATGAACTGTTTCTTTAAAAACCGTTTTGGTTCATAAACTAATTTTTTAAAACCGATTATTTTAAGGGTGATTCGATTCGGTTTATGGTTTGGTTCAGTTTTTTTTTTTTGATTATTTTACATAAGCATTTAGAGTCATGAGTGTAATTTGTGTTGTTTTTTGTAATTTAAACAACGGTCGTCCCTTTTGAATTCTTAGAATTGTGAATATCATTTTTGTTCTTTTAATCATATAGATGGTTATAACTTACAAAGAATATAACACTTACGGTTTTATCCCCTTTTAAAATTTTTCTGACACCACCATGGGGTGAGAGTGGATTTTTAACGCAAAGGGAAGATGACATTTGCTCTATATGGATCGATGAGGAGGTTATGATGTAGGTTATCAGGGTTCTCAGGTTATTGTGGTAGACAGCGGAGCAAGGGGAGACATGTGTAGTGGGCAAGATTCGGGCAAGCGAATATGGTGCAGAGAGGGAGGTGCAAAACCATTCCTCCATATGTGTGTATGGCTTTTATAGTTGGTTGCAAGATTTCATGGTGTATCATGCATTTGTGCCAGAATCGTTATGTCCTGTTCCACCTCATATGTATGTGTAGGTGTTACGTATCCTTGTTATGGGAACACATTGTGTGAAGAAATGGAATGATAGAAATGTTTTGTACTGATAAAAAAAGGCTTTACTTTTTTCCTATAATAAGAAAAGAAATCTTGTGAGATAAAGAAAGGGTTTTATATTTCTCATTGTTAAATGAGAATTGAAATCTCATGTTGTAGAGATAAAAAATATGTGAGACCCATGTATTAGAAAAAATTAGATCTAGAACCCATGTCAGCACGGAAATCGAAGGATGTGTAGGAAAGTTTGAAATCTCATATTAAATGAAAAATATAAAACTCATGAAGAAAATAGGATTCATCAATTTTTAAAACAAAAAAAGAGATGCATCTTCTTATATGAATATGACATGAGAAATGAATCTCATCCAAATGCAATATAGTATAATTTTCCAATAAAAAATTGAGCCTCAAATTGGGCGCAATGCAGTCATCCATAACATCATCGCTAATGCCCCAGAATTTTATTTTAACACTTTAAAATCTAAACTTGATTAGCATTCTCTTATTACTTATTCAACCTGAAAGTAATGTTGGATAGTTTTTCATGTTTAGTTGCAAAACCCAAAATTAATTTGTAGTGTAAATAGGGTACTCTAGCCTAGACTTTAGCTTAAATCAGTTAGATCTATGCAAAAAAAAAAAAAAAAAAAAAATAGGTTTGGTCTAGCCTGTTAGCCTTTGTATAAGCAAATTACAAGTTTGGTCTGATCTATATTTAAAAAATAAAAGTTTTGGTCTAAGCTAACAGCTGTTTGAGCATATTAAACATTCCATAATTAAAAAAAGGTAAAAAAAAGTTTCTGATATTACTTTAGACAGCTTTGTCTAATGTTCATCGAAACGATGTCATTTTAAGGTTGAAAAATTAAAATGTTAGAATGATAAAGACTATTATAACCCTGAAATAAATTAGAATTACAAAAACACCATGATTTCAGTCCTAAAACGACGTAGTTTCGATGAACATTAAATAAAGTTATCTAAGGTAACTTTAGAAATAACAAACCCTTAAAAAAATATTACTTTATTATTCAAAAATATAAAATAATAAATTTTATTTATTTTTTAAAAATAAATAATATGATATAGACCGGCGTGTAAGCTTATAGGCCCTACATGTACAAAAAAAAAAACTATGACCTGCTTTCTAAATAGATTTTCTCAAAAGCCTATACTTATTCTATTTAGTTATTTGTAATAGGTCAAGTCTGACATAATATAGGTTAGGTCGTAGGCCCCTGTAAGCTGGTCTGGTCCATTTACACGGTTGATTGTACATAAAAAACATTAATTAAAAGGTAAAATTTACAATTAGATTAAAGAATTATTAAATAGATTTTAATAACTTCATAATTTATTTTATATATACATATATTTTATGATAATCTTAATGATTATTTATTTATTTTATATTTAAGATGAAACAACCCTTACTTCAACGGTAATATTCATTTTTTCAATCAACCGTTATAATCTTGTACTTTATCCTCCAAAATATATTTCTGATTTCAGAAGAGCTGACCTATAATCATAGCATACATATTTTTAGGAAGGATCGTTTGAAATAATTCAAACATAATAATTTCTATTTAAAATAAAAATCTGCACCGAATAAACCGTACAAAATTTTACTCAGGAGGAGTGATGAATATTTGGACCACTTCGGTTGGAATTTGTAGAAAATCTAAGCGAGATCTAATAGCTTTTTAATAAAAGATAGTGAGAAAATGTAAAAAAATGTTACTGTTTTTAGGATTTTGCTAAGTTATCTAAAAAGGGAATGAATGGGACCATATTGTTGGGTGAAAGAAACCCCACAATAAGAGAGATGCATCCTACGGTCTCGTAGTGGACCGGCTAGTTAGCATAGCAATAATTGCTTTGATAGCTAAGCAACAGTTGGCATTCAATCCATCAACCAAGAAATTAGACGGTTTGATGTACACTCAAGTATTTTAAGAACAACCCACCCATACTCTCATAAATACCATGACTTTCGTATGTCCTTTTTCAGCTTAGTCGTTTCAGTTTATTGTTTCATCACTCAACTTTCATTACACTCATTAATACATTGAAATTTGATTTAATAAGTGTTAGAAAAGTAAAAAAAATAATATTATCTATTAAAAAAAAAAAGTGAAATCGTTTTGATGCCCTTATAATGTTTTGATCCCCGATGATATCTCAGTTGGCAATTGAGTTCTCAAGGGTTTGCTTGAGTCAGGGTCTCAAGCAAATTCTTGGAAAATCTTTGGGGGCCAGAGGATGAAAGTATCTCCTTCTCAGTTGAGGGATTAGTCTCATTCTTCCTCTGGTAGCGAAGCTCAATGCACCCGTTATTCCAATAAGAGGCTAGCCTACAGGGCCGTATCCCGAGGGCAAGGTGACGGGAGGAGATTGAATGGGGATACCTCCATTTTATGCCAAAAAAAAAATAAAAATGTTTAGTAGTGAAATGTTTTTTTTACATTTTGATTTAAGTGTTAGAAAACCAAAAAAATTAAGGGAATAAGTTGGAAAAAATATTTAGTAGTGAAATGTTTTTTATACATTTTTAACCGGTAACAAAAATTAATAGTATTTTACCCAATTACAGTGTATTGATGCCTTTTTCTTTAATAAAATGAAACGGCATAAGTAAGGATAGATTGTAACAAAAATAAAATAAAAGAAATGAAACAAAATTACCTTTTTCATATGTTTAATAAGGGTAAAGTGTGTGTCATTTTAAAGGACGTAAGATTGTGTCATTTTAAAAGAGAAAAAAATAGATAAAGGAGGAGAGAAAATTGACAAAAAAATAAAAGTGTGGGTCCCTTCTCTTTGTGAAAGTGAAAAAATATAAGTTGCATCATTTAAAAGGAAAACACTTTTACCTTTTAATAATGTAATAAAATGAAACTTCATTACTTTTGAGTTTCTTCCGTTCCTCATAAATTTTGGAGTAAACAAAATTTTCATGGTTGAGACTTGACAGAAATAGTTATTGTTCAGTTTTTTTTTTTCTTATTGCTCCACTGGTTTCCGGGTTTTCGTCCCGACTATTCAGTTCGACTCGCATCGGTTATCTAATATTGTGTGAGTCTCCCAATGAGGATTTGCTGCATACCGTCTTCAGTTTCTTTTCCTTCTTAAATATAGTTATGTAAATGCTTGTATTGGAGCTCTCTAATAATCTTAGTCATATTATCTTCTTTTTTTCAGTTAATATAATTGAAGAATATAAGAAAACGGAATTAATGTTTCACATGTTATAAGTGATGATTTAATCTCTTACACACATAAAAATGTGTGAGGCCCATGTAGGTATGTGAAGAGAAGAAAGTGGAAAAAAAAAATATAAACCCCACACATTATTAATGTATCAAACTTTAATTAAAATTTAAAAGACATTAGTCATGGCATTACTAACCAAGAATTATTGTTTGTACTAAAAATATAAAATTTAATCATTAGTTATCTCCAAAAAAAAAAAAAAAACATTAGTTAAAGATGTTGATAACAACTAGTAGTTCCTGTTTTCCCAAGTACGTACCTTCTTGGAAAATATTCCTAGGTCGATTCTGCCTTTAATCAAGTGCCACCAAATGACTGCTATAACTGTCGACCTCACCCTTTGGTACCCTTCCAGCCATAGTTGAAACTTTAATTTACCCCACAAAGTTAATTATCTATCTCCACTGCCATTAAGACATTGACATAATAGGTGGAAAGCAGATTCCTAGGACTATTGCTCATTGGGCAATCAAGTTAATTTGATCAACAACAATATTCTTCTGAGCCACGTTAACCCTGTTAGGTTTATTGAGCAACAATATTCTCAAATCTCAACAACAAGCATTTGATCAACTGGAAAGTGAGTGCTATAGGAGGGATTATTTTGGATAGAAGGTTGACGAAATAAGAAGATCACAATTATCTCTACCAGGGTAAAATATATGGATTGAATATATTATTTAACTGTTGGGTATGCTCTTTTCACTAAACCCAATGGCTTTAGTGAGAGTGAGCCCAAAGACCAATTAATCCATGAAGCTTAGGGTTAGTGGGATTGGGCAGGGTATATAAGGACCATTTTCTTCACTTGTGCCTCCAAATGTTACAGAAATCAGAAACACAAAGAGGCAACGTTCATCATCTGAACGGTTGCCCACACGACTCCCTGATCCTCTTGAGTCATAGCCTGGAAGATCAGCCGTAGAGCGGAATTGCGACCGTTCGTGGTGCGTTGCTGTAGATCGTGAGACTTGAGGAGGAGAACTGAACGTGAGAAATTGTCACACTCGCTGCTTCATCTCAGGTAATCAAAGCGGTGATCTACATTCCTCATCATATCGGTACGATGCGCTTCCGCGTTTCTGATGATATACCTTCATTAACATGATTATGTTATGTGCATCATAATCATTCAAGGGTAAATCAATAGTAATAATAAGAGAAAAAATATAACGATGGGAAGTTATAAAATCTTCATCATTGATTTGTTCATCGATAATTTTAAGACCCTCTTACATAATAGGATTATATTTAAATAACAAATGAGAGGATAATTTCCTAAAAATATATTCATTCTGACCGAAGAAAGTGCAGAGAGTTATGAAATAATAAGGAATCACTATGGAAGATACTAATAGAAGATGACGACGAAAAGGATGCAATTAATAGTGAAACGTTTTGTATTTTTTAACATTTTTTAGGTGTAAAATTAATTTATTTGGTTACAAAATGATGTATATAGTTAAGTTTTCTCCGCAAATATTGTTTGTAGGGCTCAAGCATTTGTTCCCGTCATAAAAGTATACATGAAATTTTACAGCAATTGCTAATTACAACGGAAAAATATTTTTGTTTTTGTTGTAAAAAAATTTTCTTTCTCATACTCATATAAAAGTGAATGGTCCCATCAAATCTTTTTTTTTTTCTTTTCTCTATAATGGAATCTACTCACTTTTACACGTGGCGTCTGAAAAATCTTTTTTTCAAGCAAAAACAAAAATATTAAATCCTAACTATAAACATATTCTAAATATACCGATGAGTTAATTGATAATTAAGAATAAATAACCTGAAAATCGTATAAGACTCAAAACAATTAAAATGATAGATTTAACATACGGGTGCCTGCTCCAGAAAATATTCAATATTATAATTGGATTTAGCTAATGTTTCTTTTTCTTTTTTTCAGTGTCTCTCGTGGAATAAATAATAGCGATGATAACAATGAATGTGAATCTGAGATGACGCTGATACTTGTGAGTGTGACCATTATCTGATTTTCATTTCCTTCTTTAACATAATACAACAAACTTTCCTACACACACAATATTTTGTGGGGCCCACACATTTTAAAACAAAAAAAAAATAAAAAAAATTGGCACGCAAAATGAATCTCTATAATATTACACGATCATTTTTCCTACGACATAATAAACATAAAATCCTATCTTTAATACAAAACTAGTCATTCAATCAGCGGGAAATTTGTTGAGTAAGAATGTGAAAAAGAAAAAGTTTATTTTGACAGTTCCATTCTATACAGAATTGTTAGAATTAATTCAATTTAAACATATAATATCTCAATCATTCATGAAAAATTAAATGATTAAAATTAGTGTCTCGAAATAATTAAATAATTATCACCTTTTAATAAGACCTTAATTTTGATGTGAAGTTAATTAGTATTATTTTTTATTAATAATATATTGGTATATTTTAAAATATCAAACATTTTAATGATCTCATTTGCGAAATAATTCAAGCTAATTAATATTGAGTCCTAGTGTTAGTATTTTTATTTTATACTTAGATATTTCAACCGATTTATCTTTGTAAGTAATTAATTTGATTCGGGACGAATCTTAGGATTAAAATTTTAAATTTCTCTTAAAGATAATATTAAAAAGGGTTTTATGTTTATTATGTTGTAGGAAAAGTGATTGTGTAATGTTATAGAGATTCATTTTGTGTGCCATATTTTTTTCTTTCTTTTTTTGTTTTAAAATGTGTGGGCCCCACAAAATATTGTGTGTAGAAAAAATTATTTTATTATGTTAAAGGAGGAAATGAAAACCCGAATCAAATATATATTTTCATCATCACTTACCGAGTGTTCTGTAATTAACTGATCTATCTTCATTTAATGCAGTATTACCATAAATTATATATTTAGTGATTATGATGATACTCCGTACTGATCAATTAGTACTGTTTTTTTCCTCCGCTGTATTTATTTTATGAGTAGAGATATTCTAACTACCAAAAATTTTAACTACCAATTTACTACTTATTTAATCACCATTAGATTAATATTTTCTCTCTATTCAAAAACTTTTTAACATTCTCTCCCTTTAATCCAATGATGATGTGATGAGTAGTAAGTTAGTAATAAGAATTTTTGATAGTTAGAATATCCTCACTCTTATTTTATTTCTTTTTATTTCTTTCTTTTAGTGCCGTCATTTATATGCACAGCCGTGGCCGTGGTGGCAGATGAAAAGACAAACATAAAAAAGAACCCCTTCCAAAATATTGTCCAAGTTCATCAAATCGAAACAAACCGCAACATTATTCGCTAGCAGATCAATTTCGCCGCATCCAAAAGGGCTGGACCCCAAATGCCATGCATGATAACACGTACACACCTAAGGTGTCGACCATGCAGCCCAAATCTCTCACAAACTCAACCCAAGAGGCCCAATCATTTCCTGAGAGACCCAATTCCCAAACCTCTTGTGCCACCTCTATTTGTGTTCATTTCAACACTCGTCATCCTGCATGGCAACTCCATGGCCAAATGTCCATGCATGTTAGAGTAGAGCGTTCTCTTCTATAACTATAAATACCCCTTCATATCACTCCCAGTTTCCATCATCGAGCTAGTGAGTGAGTGCAATTAATACGAGTCATGGCAACTATAATGAAAGCGAGGTTTCCACTATTGCTGTTGCTAGGAATTGTTTTCCTGGCTTCAGTTTCGGTCTCTTTTGGCATTGCTTACTGGGAACAAGAGAATCCCAGTTATCACAAGTGCCTTCAGAGCTGCAACAAAGAGATCGATGCATACAGACACGATGCATGCGAGTCTCGTTGCAAGCTCGTAATGAACCCTGAGGAGCGAGAACCACAGAGAGAAAGAGGGCGCCAGGAGGGTGAGAAGGAAGAAGAAAAGGAACGGAAAGAGAGGGAGAAGGAACGGAAAGAAAGGGAGAAGGAACGGAAAGAGAGAGAGAAGGAACAGAAAGAGAGGGAGAAGCGCAGGGAAGAGAAGAGGCAAGAGAGAGAAGAACAAGAAGAAGAACAAGGTTCAGAGTCACGAAGAGAAAAGAGGAACCCCTTTCACTTCACCTCTAAAAGGTACCAGACATTGTACGAGAACGAACACGGTTACATTCGTGTCCTCCAAAGGTTCGACGAGCGCTCCAAACAATTGGAGAATCTCCAAAACTATAGGATTGTCGGCTACAACTTAAAACCCAACACCATCCGTGTTCCCCAACACGCTGACGCTGAATTTCTCCTCGTCGTCGTTAGTGGTGCGTAATTACAATTACAAATATAATTAATTAATTAATTATTCATGTTTTTGAATAATTAATCAATAATGGTAATTAACTAATTAATTTGTTAATTAATTGCAGGGCAAGCCTTAGTTACCGTACTGAACCCCGACGACAGAGACTCGTACAAACTGGAGAGAGGCGATGCACTGAGAATCCCTGCAGGGACAACAACTTATCTGGCTAACCGAGGTGACAATGAAAATCTCAGAATAGTCAAACTCGCCATACCCGTTAACAGACCTGGCAAATATCAGGTAACGCTTTTTTCTTCTCGTAAATTAATTAATATGATCTTCTAATTTGTTAATTTCCTGCCGTGACATACAATTAATCTTGTCCTTAATACCCTTGTAGACTTTCTATCCTTCTGACAATGAAAAACAACAATCCTACTTCCGCGGCTTCAGCAAGAATATTCTCGAGGCCTCGTTTAACGTAAGCAAAATCTAATTATTTATTTTGATTAAATGGTTCAGTAAATACAGACATTATAATATATTTATGTGCTTGTTCTGTTTATATATATATAGACCAAATACGATGAGATAGAGAAGATTCTGTTAGGAGAAGAGGAGCAGGAGCAGCAACAGGAGGAGAAGAAGAAGCAGCAGAGCGAGGAAGAGGGTCTTATAATAAAAGTGTCAAAGGAACAGATCCAGGAATTGAGCAAACATGCCAAATCTAGCTCCAAGAAAAGCTCGTCCTCCGAAGATGAACCATTCAACTTGAGAAGCCGCGGCCCTATCTATTCCAACAAGTTTGGCAAGTTCTTTGAGATCACTCCAAAGAAGAATCCCCAGCTTGAGGACTTGGATCTCTTCCTCAGTGTTGTCGAGATTAATGAGGTAACCGAACAGCTAATAAAGACTATTTAAGAGAATCACTAATTAATTAATCCTTAAACTATTTTTTTTTTTTTTTTTCAAAAATATAGGGATCTCTTTTGCTGCCATATTTCAATTCAGAGGCCACAGTGTTATTATATGTTGTTGAAGGAGAAGGGCAACTTGAACTTGTGGGTCCGAGACAACAACAACAACAGCAACAGGAGCAGGAACAGGAACAGGAACAGGAAGAAGAAGAAGAGAAGCAGCAGCAACAACAACAAGTGCAGAGGTACAGAGCTAAGTTGTCTAAAAACGAAGTGATTGTAATCCCGGCAGGTCATCCAGTTGCCGTGAAAGCTTCCTCAGATCTTCGTTTGCTTGGCTTTGGTATCAATGCTGAGAACAACCAGAGGAACTTCCTTGCAGGTATAACAACACTACATATTAAACTTGACACTTTGCTTTATTTCATTCTAACAAATGGAAAGAAATTAAAAGAAAAAAGAAGAAGCTGATTGAGTTATTGTAAATTTGAAGGTGAGAATGACAATGTGCTAAGCCAGATTCCGAAACCGGTGAAGGAGATTACGTTCCCTGGGTCTGCTGAAGATGTTGATAGGCTAATAAGAAACCAGAAGAACTCACACTTTGTGAGTGCCAGGCCTCAGCAGCAGGGGGAGGAGGGCAAGCAGAGAAGGAGCCTTCCACTCTCTTCAATTTTGGGTGCTTTTTACTGAGTAACTAATAATATGTAATGTCTGTCTGTATGCTGTAAGAGCTCCTGCTGAGCGACGAAATAATCACGTTATTAATGTATCAAACTTTAAATAAAATTTAAAAGACATTAGTCATGGCATCACTAACCAAGAATTATTGTTTGTACTAAAAATATAAAATTTAATCATTAGTTAAAGATGATGATAACAACTCACCTATTCTTTACATGTAGTTCCTGTTTTCCCAAGTACGTACCTTCTTGGAAAATATTCCAAGGTAGATTCTGCCATTAATCAAGTGCCACCAAATGACTGCTATAACTGTCGACCACACCCTTTGGCACCCTTCCAGCCATAGTTGAAACTTTAATTTACCCCACCAAGTTAATTAGCTATCTCCACGGCTTAATATTCTGTTTGGATGAGCTTTTAAAAATGAACTTTTAATAAGGTACTTTTTTTAGAAGAACTTTTTTTAAAAGCTTTTGGATACAATATTAAAAAAGTACTTTTAAATAAAAATGTTATTTAGATATTAAAATAAAAAAGCACTGTACCCTTGTGCATTTTGTTTTTCTTTCTTTCAATGAGCACTGTTCATCGGCATCTTCACCGATACTTCCATCCTCATCTTATCCAAACGCTAACATATTGTCCGCTAAACTTCCCTTCCCTTTTCCCTTTCTCTTCGGGGTCTTCCCTTGAAAGCGCTATTCTCGTTTCACCTTCGCAAGTTGCAACGCTACTATCCATGGTGGCATGGCCAATCGCGGGTTATACAGGTTCTGATTCTAATAATCAATTTTAGACATGTAAGTTCTCACATTCACGAGCCGAGCCAAAGGCCCTTGAATGACCCTGATTTGTTTATCACCTTTACTTTTATTTCTCTTACGTCATCGTTATCAATGAATGGTTATGATCAAATAATATAATCATATGACCATTTATACACATAAGGATATCCAAATCGAACATGATTATGTCATGTGCATCATAATCATTAAGGATGAATTAATAGTAATAATGAGAGAGAGAGAAATATAATGATAGGAAGTTATAAAATCTTCATTACTGATTTGTTAATTGATAATTTTAAAATCCTCTTATATAATATGATTATATTTAACCAACAAATGAGAGGATAATTTCCTAAAAATGTATTCATTCTGACCCATATATATATATATATATATATATATATATATATATATATATATAGTTAGGTTTTCTGCGCAAATATTGTTTGTAAGGCTCAAGCATTTGTTCCCGTCATTAAAGTATACATGGAAATTACACAACAATTGCTAATTACTATAGTTAAGTTTTCTGTTGCTACTCTCGGCAAGTGCACCGATCGTACAAGTAATAAAGTGATCGAGTAAGAGATCGTTCCCACGAAGATTAAACCCAAGCACCAATTCACTATCGCAAATTTAGTTAGACAATTCTCCGCAAATATTGTTTGTAGGGCTCAAGCATTTATTCCCGTCATAAAAGTATACATGAAAATTACACAGCAATTGCTAATTATAAAGAAAATATATTTTTGTTTTGATTGTAAAAATATATATATATATATATATATTCTCTCACGCTTATATAAAAGTAAGTGGATCTCATTAATCTTACTCATATAAAAGTGTGTAAGTTTCATTAATCTTTTTTTTTTCTATTTTTTTACAATGGAACACATTCACTTTTGTACGAGTGTATGAGAGAACTTGTAGCAAAAATAGAAACATTAAACCCTAATTATAAACATATACTAAATATACCGATATTAGTTAATTGATAATTACAAACAAATAACCTGAAAATGATATAAGAAGACTAAAAACAATTAAAATGACAGATTTAACATACAGTAGGTGCCTGCTCCACAGAATATCTAATATTATAATTAGATTTAGCTAGTGTTTCTTTTTCTTTTTTTCAATGTTCTCTCATGTAATAAATAATAGCAATGATAACAATGAATGGAGTATGAGATCAATGGCGGGCCCAAGAAATTTTTCGAATTTTTTTTTTTAAACAAAGTTTAAATCAATGCTTTATGTACATCCAAAACAAATAGTTTGACCAATAATTTTTCCCTAAATCTTATCAATCCTCCAAAACAAATATGAGAATAAATTCAAGTACATCCATACATCATCATTCTATTTATAATGGTGAATAAAAAAGTCAACATTACATGTACAGAAGGCAAGCAAAATAACAGTGAAGGCTCTCATCTCTAGAGATTAATTTATTTGAGAATGTCACACCTGCAATCAATCCTCTCTTTTAAAGTCAGAATATAGCACCAAAGTTGAAAGCAAACCCCAATAAAATAAGTTCACGGAGAAAGTAGGACAAGACTCATTAGAACTCACATTAAGAAACAAAGAAAAAGCCTATAAGCTGAAAAATACCTTCTTGAGAAAAATATTCCTTCAATACATGCAAAAACAACAAGTCTCTCCGCAAATGAAGTGGAACTGTAGCCCATGCATTACAAGAAGTATTAGAAAGCAATAACTATCTTTTACCAAAAAAGAAAGAAAGCAATAACTATGTTACCTTTAGAGGATATTAAAGTCATTCCCCAATTAAACCCGACTACTGAGTCAAAGATATAAAGCAACAAAATAAAAAATACCAGATAACAACAAAAATAATAGAAGCTAATACCACGTTGGCAGTAGAAGATTACAAAAGCATTCTTCGATTTTTCATTCTTTGAAAATATTGCATTATATCTTCATCATCAATGTTATCAAATATATCACGTTCAACATAGGTTAGCACGCATGCTTAAACCAATCATCACTTATCCGATTGCGCAACTTATCCTTAACAAAAGTCATTACAGAAAAAACTCGCTCCACTCTAGCAGTTGCTACCGGTAGAACGAGTGCCGACTTTATCAACAAATAAACCAATGGATAAACAATATCCTTTCTCTTCTCAACCATCTTCAAAGTAAGGTCAAAAATTCTTTTCAAATTGACAAAATCAAAATCAGCTCTTACATCAACAATAAAATTACCGAGACTTGAAGACAGAAAAGGAATATCTGCAAGCTCATTAAACTCCAAAGGATAAAATCTAGCATACTCAATCGACTTTTCTTTGTTAAAACTAGCAAATGAATCACAAGGATCAAGACAACTCAAACACTAAAGCAACTTGGTATTGATATTATCAAATCGATCACCCAACTTACATGAACCTGGGTATCTATCACTCTCTTAAATAACTCCACCTTAAAGTAGTGCAAGAATGTAAATGATTCCAATCTCCATCTTGATCTCCCTTTAGGATAATAAACATCCTCCATATTTGGAATGTCAATATCATATTTATTTGCAAAAATGTTCATTTCTTGAAGCAATTCATCAAAATCATTATCTCTGACCTCTTGTAAACGAGACTTGACAACCTTCACTAAACCAATTGCATTTAAAAGTTCTTGATCTTTTCTTTGTAGTGCTTGTGACAACTCATAAGAAATCCCTAAGATAAGTTGCATAAGATGAAACAAGAATGGAAACTCATAATCATCATGGCATATAAAATGCAACCTGCATCAGTTCTTGTAGCATCATTCCTAGGCTCGTCTTCAATAATTTTCATCAAGGAAATTATTGAAGAAAATAATGAGATAACACTTGTAATTGTACCAAAATAGGACCCCAACGAGTGTCTCTGGGTCGCTTTAAGGTTGTCTTTTGATTTAAACCTTTTCCAGTTGGTATTTCACCGCGAGCAATTCTTTCAACTATATGCTCATATTGATTCATTTGAAGAATTTCCTTCCGCTTGCATGAACCCCCCACAACGGTAGCAGTCTTTTGAAGCATGTCAAAAAATTCCTGAATCTTTTTATGATGTTTTGCAACCTTCACAAGTGCCAATTGTAACTGATGAGCAAAACAATGAATGTATAATGCAGATTTGTTGTCTGCCAAAATCAAACTCTTAAGCCCTTCAAATTCACCCCTCATATTACTAGCACCATCATAGCCTTGATCGCGACATTTAGACAAACTTAAATCAAGTTTAAATCGCTGCTTTTAGTGATTTTGTAGTAGTATCTGAAACATGAATTATTCCAATAAAACATTCAACAATGGATCCCTTTATGTTTACGTACCGAAGTACAACTGTCATTTGTTCTTTAATCATTGCCGAGATCACTAATTATTGCTTTAACAGTCAAATCAGCACAATCTAGCACAATTTAGAGTTTCAAGAAATAAACCTTGTTGATTTGAACTTTCAGATTCATCATGTCCCCGAAAAGGCTGACCATTTCGTAGTAAGTATCTAGCACAATCTAAAGAAGCTTTTAGCTGAATACGATAATCAATTCTTTATTGTTCAGAGATATTTGAAAATGCAATATCAATATGTTGCTTTTGCTTCATCAATTGAGACATTTTGTCTTTGAGGTTCATAGGATTTGGGTTCTATATTTGTGCATTTTTGACGTTTGAAATAAGATTGTATCCCTGACAAATCATAATATATACTTAAATCAATTATACTCATTATGTTATTGAAACAATGACAACCTAAAAATCCAAAGTAAATATAATTATACCATTTGTTGTTATTAAAAAAATTATAAAAAAATTAAAAAAATATAGAAAGTTAGCTTTCATTGAGACTTGTCGAATTATTATGAACACACAGTTGTTTATGCTCTCAATGTTTCAATATCAAGATCCAATTTTTACTTCCACTTCAAAAGTAAAGCTTTGTAGAATCAACCAAAGTTATCAACCAAAACCTGTGAGGGTACAGACAAATAAAACCACAAAAAGTTAGTACTTTTTTTATCCCAAATAAATATTATTGCTCGAGTTGCAAATATAAATGTTTTACCATTTATATAGTATTGTCAAATATTATAGCTTTGTTGTCCAATTAGCAAGTGCACTAGTCATACAAGTAATAAAAATGATAAGTAAAGATCGTTCCCACGAGGAATTGTGTCAAGCACTGATTATCCACTTGTTATTGATTTGAGTCAACCAAAAAGATTTGATTTGCATGAGTTTCTTGTCACTAGAAATGTAATTGCATAAAATAAGATAAGTTTAAAACACAAAGATATGAATATAATTTAAAACAGTAGTCAGATATCATTCTCCCTCAAGTATGAATTTATTAATGAATCAATTTCCATCATGACTTCTCTATCATGTGATGTTAATCAACATTTTACTTATCATCAAGATGTAATGTCTTACTACCTTGATGGGTACATTAATCAGAAACCCCAATGTCTTGGTGATTCCTTTCATAATACTTGCATTAATTACTAAGGTCTTAAGATTACATTAATATTATAGCATCAATGTCTTGACTACTATAATACTAATGATGAAGTTTTCAACTTTAAAACAATGCAAACATGTCTGTTCTACATCATTTCATAAACAAGAATGATTGATCAAGACAACTTCATACAAGTCACATAATAGGAAAACATAACTTCACATTAATTATTCATAAATATACCCTTGAGTTCCATTGAATCAGACTACAAAGGACTCTACTCAGACATAATGAAAGTAAATACAAGGGAAGAAGAAAGAACAAACTCCCTTGTCATGGTAGTGGATCTTCAATCTTCAATCTTCAATTGCAATGCTACACTACTCCTAAGAATTATTGTGAAAAAAGGAGAATTCAGATCCTAAGATCTGATATATGAGAAGAGAGTAGAAAATTGGGAGAGAGAAAAACTATCTAGATCTGTCCTTTTTTCAGGCCTTTTTTCTTTTATAGTGTTACAAGTCTGCTGAAAAATAATGTGGACGCTAAAACGGTCATAAATGGGCGTTTTAGCGTCCGGCTTGATGCGTGACCAACTGCTTTCAACTGACTTGGGCGCTAAAACGGTCTGAATGAACGTTTTAGCGTCCATGGCTGATAACCTCCCAACTACTTTCAACTGACTCCAACGCTAAAACGCTTGATTTGAACGTTTTAGCGTTTCAGAACATAGAAGAATTGCACATTAGAGCGCTAAAACGCTCAGTGTAAGCGTTTTAGCGCTGAGCTCCAGATGCTTCCAATTCTGATTTGCAGCAGCGCGCTAAAACGGTCTGTGTGGACGTTTTAGCGCTCAGCACCAGTAACTTCCTCATTCGAACTGCAGCAGCGCGCGAAAACGGTCAGTGTGGCCGTTTTAGCGCTCAACACTTAGACAATTTTCTCCTCCAGAATCTTCTTCCTTCTTTTGATGCTTTTTGGGCTTCCTTTCTCTGCAAGACAATGTAGATTTTCACAAAGCTCTCAGAACTTGTAATTCAGGAAATATTAAGACATTAACCTCCTTATTCAACCAATTATTCATATAAATTAATCCTAATTTGTGCTGAAAAACCTGATGAACCAGGGGTTTATCAAGATAGAAAACTATATAGTTTTAGGATTAGCAGCTTATTTCCTCTTTGAGAAATGAAACCAAGTGATACGCATTTCCTAATCTGTACAGCAGTACAATAGAAAACATGTTTTGCAAGAAATTATAATTGAATAAAAAAAGCAAGATTGATGAACAGATATCGCCAAAGAAATAAAACATTAAATTTTGAGACATAGAAAACATTAAATTTTCATAACTATGACTAGTCATACAGGCCAAAGCAAGTTTTTCTTGTTACTAAAATTGTGGAAGTGGGGGAAATGTCATCAACAAAATACTTTGTAAACTCAATTTGGTTGGTTAAAATCAAGTTCAGAACAATGTAAGTCAGAACCAGTATGATGCATACTGGTTTATCATACATTCCCTAGGGGCTCACGAAAAACATAGGAACATGTGTAAAATAAATTGGGATTAAAATTACAAAACTACAAAAGCACTTTCACAATTACAACCTGTAATGAAAGTCGCTTCATATCTGGAAAACTTTCCATGAAATTCCGGGTATAGAATGCTGCTAAAGCACTGCACATGATACTATCAATCATTAGCACATCTTTTCTAACTGAATGCATTTTGTCAAAGAAAGTGAAAAGAATAAATTTACAAATTAAAGAATTCAGAATTAAAGCAGAAAAGGGAATTTACATTGGGAAACCACACAGAAACACCATTATCCAAGCAGTTAAAGACAAATTAGTAGGGGAAATCCACAAGATAAACAACTGCAGAGAATCTTTGCAAGCATCACAAGAACCAGACATGGAAAACCTACTTCTAGGCAGATTTTTTTCAGATTTTTGGCATGGGTACGGAGGGCAGAGGGGGCTGCTCCGCCACTTCCATTCGGATCTCCAGCGAGCCTATCCCTAGTTTATTCACACGCGCACAGAAGCAAAATCTGCAAACAAAAAATCTGCACAAAAAATCTCCGAGTTACCTTTGTGAGAAGTGGTTAGGTTTTGGTTTATTAGAGACGGTGATGGCCAGATTCAGGTGCAGCACCAGAGTCCCGTGTCGGCTCCTCAAAACGGCGTCGCTCCTGCTCCGAACGCGATCTTGATCAGAATGTGAACGAGTCGCTCCTGCTCCGAGTCATAGCTCTACGATCTGTTCGACCAGGTCGGTCAAGTCATCACGGTTCGTGTTTGCAAGGACTTGAGCACGCGTTGATCCCTCGGTTACGGTTATGTTAATTACAATAACGCTCTGGATGCAGAAAGAGCACTGGATGTGCTAAATTTCACTCCACTGAATAAAATGAGCGAGAGAGTGTAGGTGAGAGAAACTCAGCTAATGGAGAGAAAGTAAAGAGAAAAAAAATTAGAATTGAGATTTCTGTGTCCGCACGTGCGGTCATTTGACCCCACGTCGGTCCACCACTGTATGAGATGACGCTGATATCTATGAGTGTGACTATGGTAGTTAAATTTTGATTTAAATTTATGTTTTTATGATTTTTTATAAAAAAAATTAATTAAAATAATTTCATCAAAATTTCAAACACTTTTATGTTTTTTTTAAATTTTACTATTTTTTTATGTATTTCACTTTTTACAATTTGTTATTTTCTTTCTAATTTTAAGTAAAATCCTAATTTTAAGTACCGTGAGTTTGACCATTATTTTGAATACTAAAACTAGTCCATTGGAACAAGCTTGAACTTGTAAAAAACTCGTTTAATAAAAGGGCATCGGACTCCGATTCAGAAAGTTGGCCTTAGAGCTTCTCAGATTGACCTAGTATATTAATTTTTATTTTTATTTTATATTTTTTATACTATTTGTGTAACAGCCCCAAACTCCTGTAGCAGATATTGTCCGCTTTGCCCCGGCCACCGAAAGGCCCGCCGAAACTCACGGTTTTACGTTCTGGGGTTACCCCAAAAAGGCCTCCACTAGGAAAGGTATCCACACCCATATATATGGCATGCTTCGTTCCCCTCACCAACCGATGTGGGACTTTACATCCTCCCTCACTGGGAATACAGCGTCCCCGCTGTACACACCGGTCCAGGGCCAGGCTCTGATACCATTTGTAACAGCCCCAAACCCTATAGCAGATATTGTCCGCTCTGCCCCCTTCCGGGACTCACGGTTTTACGTTCTGGGGTTACCCCCAAAAGGCCTCTACTAGGAAAGGTATCCACACCCATATATATGGCATGCTTCGTTCCCCTCACCAACCGATGTGGGACTTTACAATTTGTAATAGCCATATTTCTTTCCTCAACCCTGTCCACCTCATTTTATTGGTTAAACAGATTTTTTGAATGATTTTATTTTATATTATGCTATTTGGATATATACATTGAATTTATGAATATTTGTGGAATTACTAGTGTTGTTGATTGTATATTTTGTTTGGATAATTTTTTGTTGTCTTATTTTTTTTAAACAGGCTAAACCCGACTTTATATTTTGTAAATAAATCAGGCCACAGATTCATAACAGGTAACATGCTTGGTTAGGCTGACACTTTTAAAGACAAGTTTAGCCTTTTAAGACCAAAGTTATACTCGGCTCGGCCTATGAACACCCTTAGTCATAGTGTTAGTATTTTTACTTTACAATTAGTCTAATTCAGGGTGGATATTAGAACTAAAATTTTAAATCTCTTTCAAATATGATATTGAAAAGGATCAAATGTATATTTTCATCCTGATCCACCAAGTTTCCTATAAGCAATTGAGCTTGGTCTAGTGTTAGTGTTGCAACATCGGCAAGTGTACCGATCGTTCTAAATAATAAAATTGATGAGTAGAGTATCGTCTCTATGAGGATTAATGCACCAAGTACTAATTTAACTATTCCCCTTAAGTTGGAAAAGAAAATTGGTTTGATTTGAGAAAGAGATTTATTGTTGTAATTTTAAAAGCAGAATTTAAAAATAATAATAATTAAAAAGGCATGCAAGAAATAATTAAGAACAGGAAGAAAATATGAATTTGATTGAAATTTCTAAACGAGTTGTAGTCAGGATGCACTTCACCTTTGATCCTCCCTTATATTCCTATATTGTATTTTATAATTAACTAATTTGTTTGTTTAGACAATTCATTATTTCCCTATAAAATAGTTGAACCCTAAATTCTTAGTGATTTCAACCCTTTAACCCAATCAGAATTTTAATGTCTTAGTAATCCCTCTTGAATTAAGCATTAAGCAAATGAATTACAAGTCTGCAATATATGTAAGCCTATGTCTAGGTCATGCACAAATTGTTATTCTACCATTGTCCAGATTAAAACCTCAATATGTCTATTGTGAGCCCAAACCCTTACAATCCTATAATAGAGAGATCAACTCTATCAAGGATATTTAAAAATGAACACAGGTAGAATAAAACAAACTAACTAATTAAATTATAAAAACAATATAGAAAATATAAAGGATTCACATCGGGTCCATGATCCCAACTACAAAAATAAACTAGCCAGACATAGCTGGCTTTAAAAAATTAAAATAGTAAAAAGAATTCATAAATGCAATAAAGAAAGAGAAGAAGAAGAATCAAAGATCTCTGGTCATCAACTCCGTCGGAATCCTGATCTCCAACGTGAGCCTCCAAGAATTCTCTCTAGCCAAAGATGATTTTGTCTTCTAGGGTTTGAGTCTCTATTTATAGACTGCCCTTGCTTAGAAATCTTGATCATATCCTTATCGTATATCCGGCTCAATCTGTTTCTGATCTGAATGGCTTATCGATTTTCCGTACCTCCCATGCTACTAGCGTGAATCCCATGCTATCAGCGTGAGAATTCTGATATCAAAGCTGAAAGTTCACGCTACTGGCGTGATTCCCACGCTATGAGCGTGGATGGAATGACTGGCTGGCGCTATTAGCGCGATTCCACACTGTGAGCGTGGATGTCTCTGGATAGGAAGTTCTTCTGAAGCTGTCAGCGCCACACCCATGTTGGGCTTCCTCCTTCAAAGCTAACCCCAAGCCCATTTGAGGGGTTTCCTAAAAATCCTAACCCTAATTTCCACATCTTCTATAAATATTCATTAGTTGTGGGTGGAGGCTAGGTCAGATGAGAGAATTTTATTTGACAGATATTTGAGAGAAAATTGTTTGAGCAAAGCTTTATGCTTTGCATTTGAGAGATCTCTAGAGAGAGTTTGAGCGAAACATCTCTAGGGTAGTTTGATTATCACATTGTTGGAGAGGTCGTGTTAACCACCACTTTAGTGTATTTTAATTATTGTAACTATTATTTTCATAGTGGACTTTTGATCTGGACTAGGTCCCGTGGGTTTTTACTTCTTCATTGGAGAAGGATTTTCCACGTTAAAATCTGGTTGTGTTTCTTCTTCTCTCTCCTGATTTTGTTTTGATTTTTCCTCTGTGCTGCCCGACTTGGTGAAAGATCAGGCCGAGATATTGCCGAGATCCGAGATCAGGATCTTGTTGATTGACTTCCGCTATCTAGCCGAGTTTGAGGGGACCGAGTTCCCAACAACCCACGCTATTAGCGTGGGGCTTGAGTTTTTGAGCTTCCAAATTGGACTTCTTTTGTCTTGTTTCCCTACAAAATCAGAAGAAAAAAAACCAGTTGCACAATCTCTAATTGAGATTTATCAAATTAACATTAATTATAGCCCTTTTTATCCAAGATTGATCAAGATTTCTTTCTATTTTTGACTCAAAATTATATATATGCGGGAAGCATATCATAAATTATATATTTAGTGATCAAGATGACAGTTAGTATTCTGATAAATTATATATTTAGTGATCATGATGACACTCCGTGCTGATCAATCACTGTTCTTTCCTCTGCTGTATTTATTTTATTTCCTTTTGTTTCTTACTTTCTAGTGCCGTGACACACTCTAGTCTGTTCTTCATTTATATGCACAGCCGTGGCCGTGGTGGCAGATGAAAAGACAAACATAAAAAAGAACCCCTTCCAAAATATTGTCCAAGTTCATCAAATCGAAACAAACCGCAACATTATTCGCTAGCAGATCAATTTCGCCGCATCCAAAAGGGCTGGACCCCAAATGCCATGCATGATAACACGTACACACCTAAGGTGTCGACCATGCAGCCCAAATCTCTCACAAACTCAACCCACGAGGCCCAATCATTTCCTGAGAGACCCAATTCCCAAACCTCTATTTGTGTTCATTTCAACACTCGTCATCCTGCATGGCAACTCCATGGCCAAATGTCCATGCATGTTAGAGTAGAGCGTTCTCTTCTATAACTATAAATACCACTTCATATCACTCCCAGTTTTCATCATCGAGCTACTGAGTGAGTAAGTGAGTGAGTGCAATTAATTCGAGTCATGACTACTATAATGAAAGCGAGGTTTCCACTATTGCTGTTGCTAGGAATTGTTTTCCTGGCTTCAGTTTCGGTCTCTTTTGGCATTGCTTACTGGGAACAAGAGAATCCCAGTTATCACAAGTGCCTCCAGAGCTGCAACAAAGAGATCGATGCATACAGACACGATGCATGCGAGTCTCGTTGCAAGCTCGTAATGAACCCTGAGGAGCGAGAACCACAGAGAGAAAGAGGGCGCCAGGAGGGTGAGAAGGAAGAAGAAAAGGAACGGAAAGAGAGGGAGAAGGAACGGAAAGAGAGAGAGAAGGAACATAAAGTTATTGATACGGTCATGGTAGAGAAAAGGCAAGAGAGAGAAGAACAAGAAGAAGAACAAGGTTCAGAGTCACGAAGAGAAAAGAGGAACCCCTTTCACTTCACCTCTAACAGGTACCAGACATTGTACGAGAACGAACACGGTTACATTCGTGTCCTCCAAAGGTTCGACGAGCGCTCCAAACAATTGGAGAATCTCCAAAACTATAGGATTGTCGCCTACAACTTAAAACCCAACACCATCCGTGTTCCCCAACACGCTGACGCTGAATTTCTCCTCGTCGTCGTTAGTGGTACGTAATTATTACAAATACAAATATAATTAATTAATTAATTATTCATGTTTTTGAATAATTAATAAATAATGGTAATTAATTAATTAATTTGTTAATTAATTGCAGGGCAAGCCTTAGTTACCGTACTGAACCCCGACGACAGAGACTCGTACAAACTGGAGAGAGGCGATGCACTGAGAATCCCTGCAGGGACAACAACTTATCTGGCTAACCGAGCTGACAATGAAAATCTCAGAATAGTCAAACTCGCCATACCCGTTAACAGACCTGGCAAATATCAGGTAACGCTTTTTTCTTCTCATAAATTAATTAATTATGATCTTCTAATTTGTTAATTTGTTAATCTTTGTCCTTAATACCCTTGTAGACTTTCTATCCATCTGACAATGAAAAACAACAATCCTACTTCCGCGGCTTCAGCAAGAATATTCTAGAGGCCTCCTTTAACGTAAGCAAAATCTAATTATTTATTTTGATTAAATGGTTCAGTAAATACAGACATTATAATCTATTTATGTGCTTGTTCTGTTTTTTTATGGTTACATGTATAAATATATATATATAGGCCAAATACGATGAGATAGAGAAGATTCTGTTAGGAGAAGAGGAGCAGGAGCAGCAACAGGAGGAGAAGAAGAAGCAGCAGAGCGAGGAAGAGGGTCTTATAATCAAAGTGTCAAAGGAACAGATCCAGGAATTGAGCAAACATGCCAAATCTAGCTCCAAGAAAAGCTCGTCCTCCGAAGATGAACCATTCAACTTGAGAAGCCGCGGCCCTATCTATTCCAACAAGTTTGGCAAGTTCTTTGAGATCACTCCAAAGAAGAATCCCCAGCTTGAGGACTTGGATCTCTTCCTCAGTGTTGTCGAGATTAATGAGGTAACCGAACAGCTAATAAAGACTACTATTTAAGAGAATCACTAATAAATTAATCCTTAAACTTTTTTTTTTGTTTTCAAACATATAGGGATCTCTTTTGCTGCCATATTTCAATTCAGAGGCCACAGTGTTATTATATGTTGTTGAAGGAGAAGGGCAACTTGAACTTGTGGGTCCGAGACAACAACAACAGCAACAGGAGCAGGAACAGGAACAGGAACAGGAAGAAGAAGAAGAGAAGCAGCAGCAGCAGCAACAACAAGTGCAGAGGTACAGAGCTAAGTTGTCTAAAAACGAAGTGATTGTAATCCCGGCAGGTCATCCAGTTGCCGTGAAAGCTTCCTCAGATCTTCGTTTGCTTGGCTTTGGTATCAATGCTGAGAACAACCAGAGGAACTTCCTTGCAGGTATAACAACACTACATATTAAACTTAACACTTTGCTTTATTTCATTCTAACAAATGGAAAGAAATTAAAAGAAAAAAGAAGAAGCTGATTGAGTTATTGTAAATTTGAAGGTGAGAATGACAATGTGCTAAGCCAGATTCCGAAACCGGTGAAGGAGATTACGTTCCCTGGATCTGCTGAAGATGTTGATAGGCTAATAAGAAACCAGAAGAACTCACACTTTGTGAGTGCAAGGCCTCAGCAGCAGGGGGAGGAGGGAAAGCAGAGAAGGAACCTTCCACTGTCTTCAATTTTGGGTTCTTTTTACTGAGTAACTAATAATATGTAACGTGTAATAATATGTAATGTGTGTATGCTGTAAGAGCTCCTAGTGAGCGAGGAAATAATCACGTTATTAATGCATCAAACTTCAATTAAAATTTAAAAGACATTAGTCATGGCATCACTAACCAAGAATTATTGTTTGTACTAAAATTATAAAATTTAATCATTAGTTAAACATGATGATAACAACTCACCTATTCTTTACATGTAGTTCCTGTTTTCCCAAGTACGTACCTTCTTGGAAAATATTCCTAGGTAGATTCTGCCATTAATCAAGTGCCACCAAATGACTGCTATAACTGTCGACCTCACCCTTTGGTACCCTTCCAGCCATAGTTGAAACTTTAATTTACCCCACCAAGTTAATTAGCTATCTCCACTGCTATTAAGACATTGAGATAATAGGTGGAAAGCAGATTCCTAGGACTATTGCTCATTGGGCAATCAAGTTAATTTGATCAACAACAATATTCTTCTCAGCGACGTTAACCGTGTTAGGTTTATGGTTTATGTGATCTCAAACAACTTTCCCATACAGGTCTCATCATTCTTCTTTTTTTTCTCTCCTCTTACATATGAGTCTCACTTATGTTTTTTATTTCATACAAAATGAGATAATATTTTTCCTACAATATAAGAAAAATATATCCCTAGGTTTATTGAGCAACAATATTCTCAACAACAAGCATTTAATCAACAAAATAGTCATCTGATCATATTATTTGATCACAATCACTCATTTAATAATCATATATTATTATTTAGGGGTGTTAACGGGTCGAGCCGAGCTTTGGTCTTAAAAGGCTAAGTGTCAGCTTGACTAAGCATGTTACCTGACTTATTACAAAAAATAAAAGTCTGATTTAGCCTATTTAAAAAAAGGGAAAAAAGTTTCCGATGTTACTTTAGATAACTTTATCTAATGTTCATCGAAACGACGTCATTTTGGGGTTGAAAAATTAAAAAATTAGAGTGATAAAGATTATTATAACTCAGAAATAAATTAAAATTACAAAAATACCATGATTTCCATCCCAAAATGAAGTCATTTTGATAAAAATTAGATAAATTTTTTTAAAGTAACATCAGAAAAAACAAACCCATAGAATAAAATTAGGACTTTATTTTTCTCATGTTGCATGAGAAAACAAACTCTTCCTACACACACCATAAAAAAGTGCCACTCATTTTTTTTATTTTTTATTTTTTTAAATAGGTGGGTCCCAATATATCTATGACATGAGATTTAAATTCTCCTACAACATAAAATTTATTTTTCCCATAAAATTATTATATTTTTAAATATTTTATGATGAAATGGAGGAAAGTTTTCATTTTTAAAAATGTCCAGGAAATGAATAAAGATAAGGAAATTAACAAATAATAAATTGATTTCATCACATTTTTTTTTTTAGATATCAATTAGTGGCCGAAGCTTTAATGGTCCGACTAATCTGATAGTGATTCTCTGAATCGATTCCTTTAATCTTTAGATAGGTCAAATGCTGAGATTTAACTAAGTTACCATTAAATAAAAAAGTTCGAGTTATTATGAAATGGGATTAACATATGTCATTTTAAAGGATATAAGTTTATATCATTTTAGATCCTAACCGTTGATTTCTGCACATCAATGATTATCATTTATCGGATCAAATTATTAATTAATTAATAATAAATTTGGCCCATTAAATTTGACCCAATAGATTATAACCGTTAATTGATAGAAATCAACAGTTATGATTTAAAATGATATAAAGTTATATTCTTTAAAAGAATAGATGTTTTTCCTTATGAAATAGTTTTCAAATTAAAGGGAAAAAATAGATGTATTAAATGGAATGAGATGAAATAGAATCCACTATTTTCATTCCATCCTATTTCAAAGAAGGGGTTCTCGTTTGTCCTTTAACATGACATGATAAAGTTTCCTACCGACACAATATTTTTTGGGACCCACAATTTATGAAAAAAAAAAAATAAGCACGTAAAATGAATTTCTACAACGTGATAATGATAACTTTTCTTATAAGGTAACTTTTATAAAACCCTTCAAATAATATAAACAATGATAAGTAATGTCATTTCATTCTTTTCTCTTTTTGACAAGTTTAATGAAAATTATCACCTGTCAACCGAGGTAGAACCCGGTTGCTATGGTTAAGTGCAAGTTCAAATATAATAATTATAAAGCAGCTTTTTTTTTTTTGCATACCTTCAAATTACCGTAGGTGTTGTAAAGTGAAGTAATCAAATCACACGAGACTAAAAAAAAAGTGTCAATTTTTCATATCCATGAAACTTTCTGCTTTTTGAGTTCTTCAACTCGTTCATTCAAGTTAACTAATTTAGTTTTCCAGTGACACTGGGTTAAAATCCTTTGTCCTTGCTAATAATTTGTCGATAAAAAACTTGAAATCAAGTTCGAATTTGATCGGAAGAAAGTGAGCATTAACTAGCTGCTGATGTTGCCATGATTTTTCATGATTGTTAAACGGCATGAAGAAACTTTTTACAAAGTACTTGTCAACCCTCTGCTTTGTGATTTTGTTGGGCATCATGCAAACATTTCTCTGAGTATTGTTATAAACAATCATTTCTAGAAATAATTGCTTCAGAATTTACAGAGGAATAATTCCCAGCCATTATGAAGGACTGCAAATGCTGGTGTCAGCACACATTCTGGGTTAATTATACCATAAACTGCAGCAAGAAGAAGAATATGGTCCTACTCGTTATAGGAATCTTAAAATGGATCAAAAGAGACTAAATATAAAGGATTCGATATGTGGATTCATAAGTAGAAAGCATAAGTGTTAGAGAAATATAAACTATTAACATACCCTTGCCCAATATCATGTTAGAGGAATATAAATCATTTACCTCTTAAGTTTTTTAGTTGAATTGACGCTTTACGATAAGTCTTACAAAAAGGCCATTGGCTGAAGCAGTGCAGGAGCACCAAGAAAAGTCATAGGACATCAATGATGTTTTTCAGTACATACAGCATGCAAAGTCTCTATCAGAACTCCAAAGATGAAATCCTTTGACATGGTTCCTCCCCCACTAGAAAGGCCTGAATCAGGGACCAGTTGGCAGTTACAAATAAAACAAGGAATAAGGTAATACCGTAATAGAGACTAGACCCTGTCATTATGCTGTTTTGCTTCTTCAACGACATATATGCTATGAAGCACCGACACTTTAAAAACTCTGGCATGTCGTGTCCGACACTTCCCGACACTCTCGGACACTCGGACACTCCCCGACACTCCAACAAGCATTATAGAAATTCAAAAAAAGGTTCAAAGGTTGCGTTGCGTTGAGTTTTCAGTTCCAACTATTAGATTTGTTAGATTACGACTACCATTTTATTAAATTTAATATAAATATTTGGGATATCTTATGTTTCTTTGCAAAATTTATGAATAATATAAGTTTTGATTTTTTTTTTAAATTATTGAATATTAAATACAATATACACTATATAAATTAAAAATATTATTTAATATCAAAACGTGTCCTAACGTGTCGAAATCTAACATTTTTTAGAATTAACGTGTCGGAGTGTCGTGTCGGAGTGTCATGTGTCCCGTGTTGGTATCGGTGCTACATAGCATATATGATTAATTCTGAAACTGGAACCGTTTCTTGCTGCTTAGATTTCACTTCCACGATTCCCGGAAAATTGAATTTTTAAAAATTTTAAAGTTTTGGATATTATCGTAAATTGAATATTTTCAACATAATTTTTAAAATTGAGATTTCCAGACATAAAAAAATTTCTCCCCTACCAAACGCCTCATAAGCTTAATGATAATGCATTGCTTATTTTGATTATTTACTTTTTTTTAAACCATGTTTTTTTGGTTTTTACTTACAAGTCAAATCACTCCCACTATCATGTAAATCTCAGTATCCTTTTCTTAGAAAATTCATAACTTGCGCTACGATGCTCTAAATTGAACACAGTTGGTTTGAATCCTCGCGTAATTAACAAAGAGATCTATAATATAGTAGGAGATGGGGAACATAAGGAAGTATAAAATTCTTGGAGTAATTAAAAAATGAAGATGTTTAGTGTTGAACATGAATAAAAATGAGTTTTAAGTTTTATTGGATTAAAGGGACTACTTGGTGCTTTGTGGGAGCGATGTATGGCATGGTTAAATAAACTTAGGCGTTCCGCATAAAGAAATTTTCCTTACTCGGCCGGTGATAGCTAGACCAGATTTTTGCATAATGACCCTCAATATATGAATGAGATGTTTATAATGAGAGGATGGATTCTGAACATTAACATCATAACCGTTTTCAACTCTCTAAACTCCTTTGACATGTGAGACTACATCACTCTTCATCCTACCGCGAATTAGTGGAGTGAACAGTCAAGAACACCGTTAATGCATATTTTAATGGCATTCTTACACAATTAATTATTAAGGGTTAGTCTTATTCTGCAACGTCCCGCGGGACAACGACCAAAATTATACACTATACACCAAAAATTATCTAAGGCCACCGACCGAATTTTTTTCCTAAAAATATCATGTCACCTAACTCGCGAGCTCATCTTTGGTACATCTGTAATACATACTATTTCTATTTAAAATCTAACACATATATTTGAGACCTCACTTTACTCTATTACATATCAGCATTGGTATTTGTTATTTGATTTTGATTGGAGGGATGTATAGAAAATATGGTGCATATGTAGTATTGTAGAAATTTCCCTAACTCGCTACAACACCTGGCGAGTTAGGTGTGAAACATGACAACAGGGCCATATAAACTGTTGTCCAGTACGACAACAGGTTGCCACATGGCCATATAAACTGTTATCACAATACAGCGCATAGCATGTTACGTGCTAGCTTTTCATGGTCATGCATGTTGTTGTGCATACCATAACCACTTGCTATGTAGCACCGATACTGACATTGTACATGATACGACACGATTCTTCGACACGTTAATTCTAAAAAATGTTAGATTTGACGTGATATTAAATAATATTTTTAATTTATGTGGTGTATATTATATTTAATATTGTCTAAACTTATAATATTCATAAATTTTGCAAAAAAACAAAAGATATCCCAAATATTTATATTAAACTCAATAAAATAGTAATTGTAATCCAACGAATCTAATAGTTGGAACTAAAAACTCAACGCAATGTAACTTTTAAACCTTTTTTTGAATTTCTATAACGTGTGTTAGCTTTTCATGGTCATGCATGTTGTTGTGCATACCATAACCACTTGTATGTGTAAATAGCCCAACATTTTTGGTCTAATAAATTCACCACTTCCCTTCCCATTTCTTGCATCATTGTGGTATAATAGATTATAGGATATTTTTAATTATTGAGTTTTGTATTTTGAAATAAAATGATTTAAGGAAAATTAATATTGGTTTGAATATTTTAGTTATAAATAACTTAGAGTAAAGCCCCACTTGGGTCCCTAAAAAAAATCGGACCCACTTTTGTCCATTACAAAAAAGTCAATTTTTGGTCCTGTACAATTCCAATTCTTTGAAAATGTGGTTCCTCAAAAATTTAATGAAGATCCAATTTAGCCCCTAAAAAAGGACTTAAATAAATAAAAAAAATTGTAAGGGAGGAAAGTGGGGATCGTGTTTTTTGTGAGGCACTCAAAATGGGCTTTACTCAATAACTTATGTTAAAATAATTTAATTTAGAGTTGTTAATTTAATTTAATTTATGTGTGTTAATAAATTTAATTTAATGTATGAGTGTTAATTTAAGGGTTAGCTTTTTCTGCAGTTACTGCAGATAAGTTATCTGCAGTACGCCCAATACGACGTCGTTTTGGGACGGAAATCATAGTGTTTTTTTAACTTTAATTTATTTCAGGATTATAATAGTTTTTATATTTATCATTTTTTAAAATTTCAATACCAAAACGACGTCGTTTTGGAAATAAATGCAGATAACTTATCTGTATTAACTGCATAAACCTTTTTTCCTAATTTAATTTAATTGAATTAACAAACATATTTAATTTAATTCATTAACACTCTTAAATTAAATTAAATTACTTAACAGTTAAAAATAATTTAACTTAACATAAACTAAACTAAATTAAATTAATTAACACTCCTACATTAAATTAAATTAATTAACACACATAAATTAAATTAAATTAACAATCCTAAATTAAAATATTTTAACATAAGTTATTTAAAACTAAAATATTCAAACCAATATTAATTTTCCTTAAATCATTTTATTTCAAAATACAAAATTCAATAATTAAAATTATCCTATAATTCATTAGACAACAATGACCCAAGAAATAAGAAGGGATGAATTTATTAGACAAAAAACGCTAGACTGCTGGGCTATTTACATATACTATGTTATGCAAAATAGCATGTATGGCCATGTGTCATAAAAGCTGACACGTAACTTGGTATGCAACATAACGAGTTTGAGACGTGTCGGACACGTAACATGCCAAGCTGCCTAGCGTTTTATACCCAGTGACAGGTTGTGACAGAAGTTGTCTGCCACATAATCTCATTGCACTACATAGCAGTTTACGTGATCATGAACCCACTGACACGTGTCCACATCTAACTTAGCTCGCTAGGTGTTGTAGTGAGTTAGGTGACATGACATTTTGCAAAAAAAAAAATTACAATCCGTGACATTTAGGTAATTTTTTTGGGAATAGTATGGTATTTTGGTTGTTGTCCCATGTACAGGTCGCGATTGTTATAGTTCGGACTTTTCTTGGTGATCCTAAATAGACAGATGGACAAAAAAAAGGGTACAAGGTAAAGTGGCTAAACTCAACTAGTCAAAAGTAAACAGCAATCGACAGGCATGTAGCATCTTGGAAGAGAACCCGGATTAGAACCTCCAATATTGCTGTCAAACCCGCAAGCCTCTTCAGTTTGTTAAATACTTTAATACTATCCCTCATCAGTAAAAAGAAGAGCCTCAGCAGCAGGAGTGGGGAATAGTATTTGATTTTCGTGTCAAAGCTACCTTTATCAGTAAAATTTAATCATGTTGATAGAGACAGATAACTGAGCAAAAGATGTTCTGAAATTCTACCATTCACTTCAATTCTTTTTCCTTTCTATTGTTCTTTTTCCTATTTTTTCTCAAATACTGTAGCAATCACTATACATCAAAACTCTCATTTTCTTTGCATTAAAAAGAAAAAAGTTAGTGCCCAAATGATTATTCTGACGATCTTTCAGCTTCACTCAGTCATCATAAATATTCTCCAAAAACAATCAAAGAATCTTGAATAAAAAAATCGACTTCTTCAACTTCCTGCACAAGGAAAAGGCTTTGATCATGAGTAAGCAAGCTTATATATTTCTGCTAATTCGCATAAACAGCAACTAGCATTAATAACCACAATGTAGTACCAAATGACTGTGACACTGAAAGTTGATTGTTTGTTAATTGGGTATCAAATTATGCACAAGATGATGATGATAATGTACTGAACTGATCATGTGTTTGGCAAAGCATAACAGTAGACCAAAACTACAGATTATAAACTGACAAAGATAAAGTAAAGGTAAAATTACAAAAAAGAAGTTGGGCAAAAGCAGAACCAAGAAAAGCATGAAAGAGAAGAGAACTAACCTTTTTCGGTAAGTGGGAAATGGGTTGTCCCTATCTCCCCTTCATGAATGAATTTCTTCAAAGTAATTCCCGCTTGGTAATGGGGGACCAATTGCTGAATAGTAATAGGTGCATGTAAGATTTCTAATTCAGGGGAAAAGAATAACTGTAATGACAATAAGAAAAGAACAAAAGTACTTCAAAGCAGAAAGATTGAGATATAGACTTTTCAGACTATGCTGTGAACATATTCTGTTTTATAATGGCTACCGAATTCATGAAATCAATTTGTATATCTAGTAAAGCAAGATACACCTAGGCCAAGATCATATTAGTATATTCTTTAGACTTTATGTTTTGATTGCAGGATCCACTCTATTATGTTCAACCCCTTATAAATCAGTTACAGCTTCAGAATCTTGCAATTTTCGTCAGCCAACAAGAAAATAAGAAAAAGGTCAGGGTCCCCTTTGGAGCACGGTCAGGATTGCTTAGAGCCATACACATAGTTTTTTGTTTTTATATTTGTATGTATTTGCATGAGCTTAAAATAAAAAAAATAAAAATCACTCAGGTACCTAAGTTCCACTGTTTGACAAGCATGATTGAAAGAAGGCATAAGGGATAGATAGCGTACTTGAATGTGGATGGACATGTCTCATATCCAGCCGTCCTTTAGAAAAAGCTTAGTTCAGTGTATCCACTGGTATATGGCAGAAGTTCCTCCACCTCAATTCTGGAACGAGAACAACTCATACTTTTCTTCAATCTGCCATGAGTTGACTCAACCTCAGCACAAAATATGCCATAAACAGGTCTATGGTCTGAAAACCTTGATTCCCCGCGGACATAAGATGACTGATGGAGACCTTCTCCATACCACAAAATGCGGTCACACCTATGAAAAGAAAATTATTTATATCAGCATAAGCTGTAACAAAATTATATCATAAACTATGAAACATATCTTATGCTTCATTTTATAGCAGCTAATTTTTTTCTTCATATCACTTAATTGCCTCTTTAAGCATTTATAGTAAGTTTCTTCTAAATTTTTATTAGGTGATGCGGAAATCTTACCAAGCAGGTGTTCTCCTTTTCTCCTTGGGGTGCATATCATCTCCAGCATACCTATCTGAATTAGTTGAATACTTATATGTTGGAGGAAAATATATCTTCCCTTCTTTCCATCCCACAAACGCGCGGCCTCTTTTCTGCTCTATTCTCAACTGCCAGGAATGCCAATAATTAAGACTCATTATGCTTGTTATACAACAACACATGGAGTTATTTGTGAGGTTAAACAGACGTACTTGATCATTCTCTAATAATGCTCTCCAGTTTTGCATCTCAACAAGTGCCTTAGCAGAACGGTAGGAGAGAGCAATTCGATAATTCAAATCTCCAAGCCATATAATTCGACTACATTAATGAATTTAAAATGAGAAAATGCAAAGTTTTGTTAAATGGAAAGGAAAAACAATCATTGGGAAGCAGAAGTGTTATTGTGTGCATTTTGCACAAAACACCTGGACAAGGTGATATATTAGCAATTGCAGATACATTTTCAAAATATTAATTATAGATGAATATGAGCAGATTCGTACTCATGATCGAGGATTGTCTGTGGAGACTTCTCATTGTCCACACCATGAACACGAGGAAACCTTGTCTTTTTAAGAATCTCCATCACATCAGAATTTCTTCTTAGCTCGTCACCCTCTTTCTGTCCTGAGGTTAAATGGCTACAGATAAAGCAAAAGCTTGTTTCATGCACAGACATACTAATTGAGATGGATCCCTGCAAATACAAGCAAAATAACTCTCTTATTTAAGCCAATTTCAGGTAACCATCATTTTTGCCATAAATTAATCTAAGGAAAAATAAAAACTAGGACTATCATGACAGACTCAAATCACCTTATTTCCGAGATAGCCCATCAATCCTCTTCCAACACAAGATACTTTCATGTTTTGAACATGATCTTTCAATTCACTTTTCACCCATATGGTAAGATATATCCCCACCATTTGCTTACTAGCAACAAGGCAGTACCTTGAATGCCCTGGCATGCCATATCCATCTTCATTAGAGGCAGGTCTACCATAAGACATTGGTGAAAATAAGACTGTACTTGGAGAATCCGCAAGGCCATTATCATCATCAGATGAACCCCATCTTGAATAGTCACTTGGTCTTGAGTAGTCACTTGCCCTGGAATAGTCACTTGGCCTGGAATAGTCACTTGGCCTATAACCCCATCTAAAACTGGGATCATAGTCACTTGGCCTGTGACCAAAAATCACACGATCACAAACACTGTATCTTCTATCTAGTCGTGGCTGCACAATTGAAGGATCATTATCCATTCCCCAACCACTAGAAGTTGTCTGGAATGATCTCCTATGGAAGAAAGATGAATTCTTCTGCCTAGCTGATCCCTCAAAATCTGCATTTAGCTCTGCAACTGGTTGAGGAATGGGAGATGGTGTATAACATCCACTACTTCCACTGGTGCCAGGAAGATTGTTCAAAGTCTTTCGGATTAGAGCCAACCATTTTTTGGCAGGGCCATTGTCCTCTGAACCTAAAATATTACCAGCATTCAAGGGAACTATCTCTTGAAATCTGAAAAAGACAGGTACAAATGTATCATTTGTAACAGTTAATGCTAAGTTTGACTAAAGTCTAAAGATGATATTGACAACTACAAATACCTACCCAAGAACATAAATATCAGCTGGTGGCGAGGAATGAAGCCAATCATCTAAAGTCAAATTACTTGGTGGGGATCTTCCAGCTACATTCCATGTAGCTACAAAAATGCTGTTCAAAGAAGAAAAGAAAGACACCATGATAAATTGAACAAAGCCTATTTTTTATTTGTTCATAAAAAAGTAAAATCAGTGAAGCAGTATACCTATAGTTGTGCACATCTATGATTCGAGGATGGTCAAGATTCATTCTTCCTCGCCTGACCTGATCTGTATTCCTGCTAAATTTATCTGTTCATCACAATGAGGGGTTGTAGAGATTTTTTTGTTAGTGTCAACATTTTAAATAATATCAAGATTTTCAAATGGGCATGGTTCAAGAAATGGAATTGGGTAATTGTGTACCTGTTTTGCTCTTCTTGATTGTGCATGGCTCTCTCTCAGAGAAGCTACTCCTGCTTCTGCATTCCATGTCACCCCCTGAAGAAGGAAAGAGATGTTAATGCATCAAAATCACACACACACACACACACACACACACACACACACACAAACTATAGTAACTGAGTTTATATGAGGAAAAATAAATAAAACAGAATCTGATTTAATGAACAAATATTCCAGAGTTTAAAGAATGCTTGGCACTTTGTTTGGATTCCAAGAAATTGTAGTAAGAAATAGAATTGGTAAGAATTTAGGCCTCACGGAAAGCTAAAGGATTATTTGGCATGGCTTAATTTTTTGCATTAGATAACAATAAAATCAGCCAGAAATTGATGAATGATCCTAGGCTTCAATTTTCTTTCCAAATGATGTTACTTGTTTACTTCCCCTCGTTTCTCGGGTACCCAACTAGAACAAGAGAAATTATGCAAGGCCTTTGCATTGGACAGTGATATCATCACAATCTCTTATGTGATTTAATCCTATGCTTGTTGCTCCATTAATTTGTTGAAACAGTTCACTAGTAGAAAATGAATTTTGAAGAAAACAAAGCCACCCACCTCCATAAGCAACAACATCTGCTTGGGAGTCCTCAGATTTGCTTTTGATGTTAAAGAACTTTCTGACCATTTTCTTTGACCATGAGAGCTTCACCAAGCAACAGATAGACAAAACAATTAACGACATGCAATATACAAATACCAACACAATCAAAATGTTGAATTTCATTTCCCAGGAAAAAATAAATAAAGGAAAACACAAAAAACAAATTATCTTTATAGAAGAGGAGATTGGCAAAACCTTGCTTTTCTTGGAACTCTCATCTTTCATTTTTGCACTTCTACTTCATGCAGCACCCCAAGTACTCTTTGATATTTCTCTGTTACTGGTTGTGGCTTAGAATTATAACCCAAAACTAGTCAGAATTTGAAAGAGTAAAATATTATTGCTTTGGAAACCCCTTCTCCAATCTCCACCCTTTCCCTGTTTCTCAATTCCAAAGCTCTCCACCATACAGAATAAAAAAGAAAAAAGAAAAGAAAGAACTTAATCAACACGAGAAACTCAACAGAAGACAGCAAAATATCCTTATATGTGTTATCCTCTTGTGGTGCTATGTGCTCTTACCACACTAATAAAAAAGTGTAAGAGCATGGAAGCAAACTCCCATAAATATGAAAGAAAGCGCCACCAACTCGTAAGAGAGAGAGGGACAACACTTTAATGCGTGGAAGTGAGAAGAGATTCTGAAGTAGAACAAGACAATGCACCACCAAGCATATGAAGAGAGAGAGAGAGGGAAAGCAAGCTCCTCGTTCTCTGCAACCGCAGCAAACAAAGTATCGAATTTGAACAGAATAAAGCACGGTAAAAGAGTGAGCATAGAAGAGCTTTATTAGTATTAAATAACAATTTTTAAGTAACAGCCTTGGCACAAGACAAGGGGGCAACGGGCAGCGAGTTTAGCTTTAAGGTTTCTTCATAAAACGACCCCCGGTCAGCAGAACAAAGCCTGCCCTTAGTCAGCAAAGCGAAGAGGGGTTGTGATTTGTGAACCACGAACTGTGAACTTTGAAGTGAGATGTAGCACTATCCTCTAGCTACATTCTCCTTCCGGTTTTTTGGTCTTCCAAGTAAAGCAAAAGCAGTTAAAGAAGGAAAAAAAGATAAAGGTCTTGTGTATATAATGGTGGGAATCTTATACTTATAACATATTTTCGTTTACGATATTTTACAATTATATTTTAATCGTTGATTTTTGCCAATCAATGATTATTATTTATTGTGAATTAATAATTAATTAATAAATTTGATTCGTGAAAATTTTAACCGTTGATTGATGGAAATGAACGGTTAAGATATGGTTGTAAGAAGATATAAACGAAAATAGGTCGTAAGTATAACCTCCCCTATAATGTTAGAGAAATATTTTTCTCATGTTACACGATAAATCTTATCTCATGTGATACACACATCGAAATCCGAACCAACATTTTCTTTTCTTTTTTTTTTAATTGTGGGACCCACCTAATTATGTTTCTATGTAAGATAATGCTATCTCATGTAAGATAATAAAAGCATTGCCCATAATGTTATGTACTGTTTTTTTTTTTTTTTTTTCCTTCTGCTTTTGTTGGACAAGAATGTTTGGAAGAGAAGTATACTGATGCACTGTTATGGCTTATGAAATTGGACAACCCCTCACCCCTCCATAATAATGAAAACAATAAATCAGAAGAAAAAAAAGGTAGTATCTTTTTGGGTACGTGAAAGAATCCCTTCAAAAACCTATTTTTGTCGTTCTTAGATTTGCCATGTTATGACCATATATTTTAGGGTTCGTTTTTTTACTGTCAATTAGATAATTTATCTACGGTGAATCCAAAATGACATCATTTTAAGACAGAAATCAAGTTATTTTTGTAATTATAATTTATTTCAGAATTTTAATAATCTTTTTCATTATAATTTTTTAATCCAAAATGATATCGTTTTGGGAATGAATGGAGATAATTTATCTATATTCACTTCATAAACATTAAAGCCTATATTTTATGAGTAATATTTATCTCATTTTGTATGAGAGAAACAAATTTTTTACACACATAATAGAGGGGTTCCATTTATAATTAGGTGAGTCCCACTTTTTTTTCTCTCCTCTTAATTGTGGGTCCCACTTATAATTTTATTTATATGAGATAATAATTTTTCTACGAGGGAGGATATTCTCACTACTAAAATTTTCTACTACTAACTTACTATCTATATAATCGTCATTGAATCAAGGAGAGAGATGTTAAAATGTTTTTGAAAAAAGATAAAATATTGATCTAATGGTGATTAGATAGGTAATAAGTTGGTAGTAGAAAATTTTGGTAGTAAGAATATCCCTCATACAACTTAATAAAATTGTTTCCCAAATTTTATATGGAGCAATGTGACGTTCGATTTCACAGATTAGTGATAGGCGTGGTGCCTCAGAACGTAGATTAGTGAGGCCTTTTTGGGTCTGACCTAGTCCTTTATGTCTTTGGAAACAATGGCAACTTACCCAATTTTGTGGTGCTGGCTCTGTTGGGACTTCCCTTCCCCTCATTGTGTTCAATGTTTTTGACTCTTAGAAGCTACCGCCAACTTGTGGCATGTGTTGCTAAATGCTTTAATATAACTATGGTTTAAACTCTGGAATAAAAATTCCATGCATTACTTTTGATCTTATTTTATCTTTATTTGAATCACATGCGCTGTTCATGCTTCCTTGGGCGTCCAACAATCCATCCCTCTCCAAAAACTATACCAAGTTCCAAAACAAAATGACCTTTCGGCTTTGGCTCCCCAGTTTGAACTCTTCCTTTGACCAAATGACCATGCCTAAGCTTTTCCCTATCACTTAATCCTCCTCTGCTTGTAGTTTGGAATTTTATTTTAAAATTGAGTCTTTTTTTTTATTTTGTAGATCACAATATGAAATTTGATCTGTATTAAAATTTTTGAGAAAGCTCATTGAGGGTTGAGGCCATGGCCCCACTTACCTCTTTCACTAATTATCGGGCCTTAAGTATTTGATTAGTCAACACTATTTTAATATCGTTAGTCAACACTATTTTCCAGATAAATGCTCTGAGCTCAAGAAGCCGATGGAGAGTAATGACAAGCAGGAGCCCGTGCACGAAGCAACTAAACCTGCTTGTAATCAAGGAGTGGGCCCCTGGATGGTGGTCCAGAAAAAAAAGTTTTTTAAACAGCAACCGAATGCTAAGAGCGATGGACAAGAAGGTAGAACTTTTGGTGACGACATCTCCAACAAAAAGACAATTAGCCACAGAAACAAATCACCTGTGATAGTATTGGGGTCTTCTTCCCTAAATTTGCAGCCTTCTAATACTATCGCAAGTCAGGGACCAGGGGATCAAAAAGAGAATAAAATTGCTAACCCCTATCAGCCTCCTCCTAGGGCAGTACCCAAAATAAATGGATCGGGCTACAAGAAGTCTCATCCCAAAAGAAAGTTATAAACCTAAGATTCAGAACAAGGGGAGTTCCTTTGTGTTTACTTCGAAGGCCAATCCAGCAGGCAATAGCTCTAGCCCAGTAGAGCTCCCTTCATCCAATTATCTGAACAACCAGATCTCTAAATCTCAGAAGCCCATTAATCAAGGTGTCTTGATTAATGGGCCCAGAAACGAGATCCCCATTACCAGAATTAATGGTAATTCTATTACTTCCTCAGAGTGTGTCTTAAATGCTATGGAGGGAGAGCATTCTAAAATGGATATTAGCAAGGGAAATAGCGAAGAACAAATGAATGGGGCTAAACCCCCTGACAAGGAAAATCTGAAAGGTTTGGTTGTTGAAAAAAATGTTTGTGTTATGGCTTCAGACCAATTGATTGAGAGTGTTCAGGGACTCATTAATCCTGACTCTGAGATGATTATCCAATGAATTGCCTTGTCTGGAATTGCAGGGGTGCAGCTAAGAAATCTTTTAAAATGACCCTGCGTAATTTCACTAAGAAGTACAAGGTTGGTTTGGCAGCAATTTTAGAGCCCAGAATTAGTGGTATCTCGGCTGCTAGGAAAATAAAACAACTGGGATTCAAAAACTACTTGATGGAAGATGCTGTGGGATTCAGAGGTGGTATTTGGATCTGTTGGAATGATGATTCCTTTAACCTTTCTCTCATTGAAAAAAGTAATCAGTTCATTCATGTCCTCTGTACTTGTAGCAATGGGGCCAGCTTCCTCCTGACTGTTGTTTATGGCAGCCCTAGAGAGGAAGATAGAAAAGTTCTCTGGTCGGCCCTTAGAAGAATCAGTGAAACTATCTCTACCCCTTGGGCTCTTATGGGGGATTTCAATGAAATTTTGAGTGCTAATGAAAAAAAAGGGGGTGTACCTGCCAACCTATCCAAATGTTCAAAGTTTATGGAAGTCCTTGATGACTGCAACATCATGGACCTTGGCTGTCATGGTGCTAAATTCACTTGGAGAGGATCTAAATGGTTACACCTGGACAGAGTTTTCAAGAGACTAGATAGGATTTGTGCTAATGCCTTATGGAGAACTGCCTTCCCTGAAGCTACTGTCAAAGCTTTGCCTAGGCTCAACTCAGATCACAACCCCTTGCTGCTCTCTCTTAGTCCCCAGGTTTCTAATTGGAGAGAGAGACCTTTCCGGTTTGTGGCTGCTTGGCAAGATCATGGTTCCTTCCCTTCCTTCCTCAAAGAGCATTGGAATCCCAATTTTGATGTTTCTTCCTCCTTATCTCGCTTGGTCAATCCGTTGAAGGTGTGGAATAAGCAGGTGTTTGGGGATATCTTAACTAAGAAGGAGAGGCTGTTATTGAGTCTCCAAGAGTTGCAAGCTAGAATTCATTCTACTAATGATGATTCCCTCTCCCCTCTAGAGCTTAATTTACAACAAGACATCACTGCTGTGCTGGAGGCAGAGGAAAGTCTCTGGTTCCAAAAATCTAGAACCAAATGGATTGAGGATGGGGACAAAAACACAAGATTTTACCATATCACTACTATGATCAAGAGAGCTAGGAACAAGATTCTTGTCATAAAGAATGAAGCTGGTCACTGGATTAAAGAGGAAGAGAGCATAATAAGGCTATTTCTTGCATTTTATACGGGTCTTTTCACTGAAGATCACATAGCTAGACCTTGGCATAATACTATAACTAAATGGCCTAATCTCTCTCAACAAGAAATGCGCATGTTGGAAGCTCCTATTAACCCCCAAGAAATACATCAAGCTTTCTTTAAAATGGGTCCTTTGAAGGCTCCTGGGCCGGATGGTTATCCAGCATTATTCTTCCAGAAAAATTGGGATGTCATTGGTAAGCAAACTGTGGCTTCTGTTATCCATCTTTGGCTTAATCCTGAGAATATCAAAGACATTAACAAAACCCTTTTAGTCCTGATTCCTAAAGTTCAAAATCCTGAAAGGGTTGCCCAGTTTAGACCGATTGCTCTATGTTCTGTGTTATATAAAGGGATTAGCAAGATCATTGTGAACAGGCTGAAGCCATTCCTTAAGAAGTTGGTATCTCCCCACCAAGTCAGCTTTGTGCCTAACCGTAATATTCAAGATAATATCATCATTGTTCAGGAGATGATTCATACCATGAACAGGATGAGAGGGAAAAGAAGTTTTATGACTGTGAAAATTGACTTAGAAAAAGCTTATGACCGTATTTCTTGGGATTTCATTCAAAGAGTTCTTGAGGAAATCGGTATTCCTTCTAAGTTGATCTCCTTAATCATGGCCTGCATTACTTCCTCTGAATTTGAGCTTCTCTGGAATGGGGCTAAAGCTGGAGTCATTCTTCCTACTAGAGGTCTAAGACAAGGTGACCCCATTTCACCTTATATCTTTGTTTTATGTATGGAGAAACTCTCCCACCTTATTGCTGATGCAGTAGAAAATAAAAGTTGGATACCCTTGAAAGCTGGAAAGGGTGGACCAAGAATTTCTCACTTGCTTTTTGCAGATGATTTAATGTTGTTTGCGGAAGGTTCAGAAACCCAAATTACCAAAATCATGGAGATCCTGAATTTGTTTGGTGATGTTTCTGGACAAAAAGTAAACAAAGATAAGACCAGTATTTTCTTTTCAAGGAATATTGATGAGGGTCTATCCAGGAAAATAACAAGCATCTGTGGCTTTGCTCCTACAAAAAACCTTGGGAGGTACCTGGGTTCGATGATGAAGCATGACAGAGCTAGCAAGAGCCTTTATAGTGAAGTCCTGGACAGAATTCACAAAAGGCTGAATGGGTGGTCTAAGCAGAATCTCTCTATGGCTGGTAGAGTTGTCCTAGCTAAATCAGTCATTTCCTCTATCCCTATGTTCCACATGCAAAATAACATCATTCCTCTGGGGATCTGTGATGAAATTGAAAAAACCCAAAGACGATTCATTTGGGGTGGTACTAAAGAAAAAAGGTCAGCCCATCTGGTTTCTTGGGAGAAATTGTGCAAGCCTAAGTGCTTGGGGGGCCTTGGTATCATTAATTTAAGGAAGCAGAATGAAGCTTTCTTAATGAAAATGGCTTGGTCTATTATTCATGATCCTCACCAGCTCTGGTCTCGAGTTCTCCTTGCTAAATATGGGAGGAAGGTGGAATTGCATGGTAATTGCATCAGTAAGGCTTATGATTCAAGACTTTGGAAGAATCTCTCTAAAATCTGGCCTGTACTTCTGGACAACTTGAAGTGGAACATTGGTGATGGTAAAAACACCAATTTTTGGCTAGATGATTGGCTTGGAGATATTCCTAAGCTGCTAAATGTTGCAGTCATGGAACCCCATCCTCTGCTCATTGCTGATACTGTGGCTGACTGTATTGACAAAAACTCCAACAATTGGAACTTCACCTTTCTTCATCAGTTCTTTGAACAACATGTGGTTAATTTGATAGCAGCCATTCCCCCTCCCACTACTTCAGCTGGGTGTGATGTGCTTGCTTGGAAGGATCTGAACCCATCGATCTCTTTGGTTAAAAAGGCTTATACAAGCCTGATGAAATTTGATGCTTTATCTCCAAACTTTCACTGGGAGATTATTTGGAAATGGAAAGGCCCTGAAAAATACAAATTTCTGATCTGGAAGCTTGCTCATGGAAGGATTCTGACCAACCAATTAGTTTCCAAGTGGGGAAATACTTCTGACAGGTGCAAACTCTGCCCTGATAAGGTAGAAACCATTCTCCATGTCTTTAGAGATTGCCCCCGTGCCTCTAAATTCTGGAATTGCTCTTTGTTCACTACTCAGCCTCCTTTGTTCTTTACTGAACAGACTTTGCACATCTGGCTTGATAATTGCTTATTATTTTCTGATGTGAGACAGCCTAATTGGAGAGATTATTTCTTTATATCTTGTTGGTATATTTGGCTGTGGAGAAATAAAGATTGCCATGAACAAGATTTCAAGATGCCTGATAATGTGACTGGTGAGATTCAAAGAAATTGGGTGGTTTTGTCTAATGCTAAACAGGTGCTCAGCCCAACCTCCAGATCCTTTAGCATCAGGACTCCCACTCATTGGATTCGGCCAGAGGTGAATTGGCTTAAATTAAATGTTGATGGAGCCGTTTCTTCTAAGAGAGCAGCTTGTGGAGGTCTCTTGAGAAACAAGGATGGTGTTTGGGTTGGTGGCTTTCAATCTTTCCTTGGTTCTTGCTCTCCTCTTCATGCTGAGCTGTGGGCTATTCTCCATGGTCTCGATCTAGCTTGGCAGCTAGGTACTCCTAAAGTGATTGTTGAGAGTGACTCCTCTCAAGCAATCAACTTGCTTTCCTCTAATGGGAAAGATGCTCGACAACTGCCCCTGGTAGTTAGGATTCGAGCTTTTATGGAAAGAAATTGGATGACTGCTCTTTCTTTCACAAACAGAGAAGCTAATAGTTGTGCTGATTGGCTAGCAAAGGATGCTCTTTCCAAGCACCTTGGTGTCTACCTTCTTTTGAATCAACCGTCTGAGCTGCAAAATCTGTTGGAGAAAGATGTCCAGACCCCTGCTGGCCAACCATCTGTGTGGAATCCTGACTAAGACCTTTGTGTTGCTTCTTTATGTTTTTCTTTTCTGCTTTTTGTTTTGTTCTTTTTTGGTTCTGTTTCTGTTTTGTTTTTTGTTGGGGCTTTGCCCCTTTTCTGTACCAAAAAAAAAAAAAAGGAAAATGTATTGAGGCGACGGCGCAATACTGCAATTTGAGGCATATTATTATTATCATAAGGAATAAAAGGCATTTTTCAAGGGACAATGACCAAAGTGTCACGTTTGCACACAAAAATTACCAGATTGTCACGTTAACAGTAAATTTTGTCAAAATATCACGTGTCATAATTCGCTTCACAGTGTAGCGAATTATGTATGCAAGTAATTCGCTACACAGTGTAGCGAAATATGTCACGTCAGGATGTACAGAACCAAAAAAGCCACATGTCAAATTTTGAGAAATTAGCTACGTAGGGTAGCGAATTTCTCAAAATTTGACATGTGGCATTTTTGGTTCTGACATGACATATTTTACTACACTGTGTAGCGAATTACTTGCATACATAATTCGCTACACTGTGTAGCGAATTATACCGCGTGGTATTTTGGCAAAATTTACTATTGACATGGCATTTTAATAATTTTTTATCCAAACGTCACAAAATGGTTACTGTTCCATTTTTTCAACGTCCACCCTCCAAAAGAAATACTAAGCTGCTTCCTATATAAGCCCCCCACTAAGCAGTGTCTGTTTGTATTAACTGCCATGATTACCAAGCAGGTCCCAATCTAAGTAGAGAATTGTTAATATCGTTTCATTTAAGTCTGAAAACAAATCTTAACAGTTTCACAGAATAATATAGGTGATTACATGCTCTGCTTTTGCTTTTTGTAGGAATTTGAGATCATGGTTACGTTTATCCGGGGATGAATGTGGATCTTTGGGAATGATTACGAGACAATAAGGAAGAAAAGTGGGGCCATTGAATAGTCCAAATAAACTCATAAAGGGAAGAATTGTTGCAATGATGAAAGATAAATGGGCCATATCATATGTATGCCAATTGCATATCTAAAGTGCAAAATAAGTGGTCCCCGCAGTTTAGAATGTGCTAAGTCTTCATCTAGTTTTCTTCAATCTTTGAGTATTGACAACTTAGAAGATACATCAGCATCAGCATCTTCATCAATGGTATCTAAGAGGAACCAACGTTTTTGGATTCAATGAGGATATGATGAGAAGGGATATTTGTATGCGCATTTTATTGGAGGTGTCATTCTAAGGTCAAGAGATAAAGTTTGGGAATTTTTTTTCTTTTAATTTATTTTAAGCAATATAGTTGAGATATTTTACAAGAATATTCTCTTTGAATTACCGAAACTACAAATTATTATAGCAGAGTCATGGCAACAGGTTCGTGTGAGAAATGAATATACCCATTCAACCCAAAATTTTAAAGTATCAAGTAAAATGATTTATATTATTCTCTAACGTCTTTGATGCAAGAATTTTTGGGCTTAAAACGTGTATATTCATAGACCCATTTTTTTTATCTTATGCTTATTTAATTCTATAAGTGGTGGGACGGTGAGAATTAAATTCATGACTTTGTGATCAATAAAGTTCTGATACTATATAAAGAACTAATTCAATCCAAAACTTCAATGTGTTAGATGATGGGTCTTTTAATGGTTTATATTATGAGTAAATACCTTTTTGGTCCTCAGTAAATTTCACGATACCCGCTTTAGTCCCTAGCAAATAAAAAAGCTATTCGTGGTCCCTAAGAAATTCAAAATGGACTCATTTAGTTGAAATCGTGGTCCTCACAAATTCAAAAAAGATCCACATTAGTCCCTCAAGAAGACTAAAATGGATCCACTTTGAATTTTTTAGGAACCACGCATAGCCTTTTTATTTGTTAGGGACTAAAGCGGGCATCATAAAATTTGTTGAGGACCGAAAAATGTATTTATTCTTATATTATTCTCTAACATCATCAAACAAAAAAAGGCATGCCTTGAAATAAAAAATAAAAAATAAAACTATGTATTGAAGGCGTGACGAATACATACCGTCATAAAGGGGGAACACCCAACAGTGTATTCAGCAAAGATATGATGAACGCTATGAATATGTGTAATATTTTTCACGTAAATATTGAGCAGGAGAGGGTTTCTTGCATTTCCAGCACTTCCTTATATAGGCAAGTTTGAATTTGGTGCTAAATGACACTCATAACTCAACAAGAAGAAAGAAAAAGGGAAAAGAAAATGGGAGAGGATAACTAGGTACCTTGATAACGAAAGTCGTTTTAGTCTTTGTGCTCGGAAAAAGCATTGGCCACAGTTTAACAAACAACTGAAGAATATTGAATGATTGGAATTTGGGACCATATGCATTCAATTTTTTGTACTCTCAGGTTGGTACTATTCATAACGGCCAAACACAAAGTCGATATATTGTATAATTGTAATCACAATGGGTAACATTTCCAGTGGTAGCAGTTATAAAAGGAATGGGAACTACTATTTTTACATAATAAAAACGTACGAAATAATTCCTCCTTCATAGTCTGTGTCTAGAAAAGAACATTGAATTGAAACTGTAAAAAGATTGCAAAGAGTTCCAATTAAAATTTACAAATTACGAGTCATTATCAACCATCATGAATAAATGTTTGTATATTTATCATTGTCTAAATTATGTGAAAACATGTATTCTCAATATCCCAATTGTGTTTTTGGTTAATAAATCCCAACACAAAGGACATAAATTTATGTCATGCTCGGAAAAAAACATTGAACACAACTTGATAAACATCCGGATAATATTGAACGATTGGAACTTGGGACCATATGCAATTATGCATTCAATTTGTTGTACTCTCAGCCTCAGGTTGGTATTATTCATAATGGCGTAACGGAAAGTCGATATAATATATAATTGTAATAACAATAGATAAAATTTCTATGGGCACACAGATATAAATATAACACCTAATTCATTAATGCTAAAGCCTAAAATCACACGAGTTTTATTAAGCAAAAATAAATTACATCCATTACCAAAAAAAAAACATTACGTCAATTAGTGTTTTAAACGAGCATCGTTGTCTCCTCAATCAAATTTGAAAGAAAAAAAATGTGAAAGATATGATATGTAAAATCATTAATCTGACAGCTAGTTAAAAGTCTTTTTTTTTTTTGGTACAGAAAAGGGGCAAAGCCCCAACAAAAAGCAAAACAGAAACAGAACCAAAAAAGAACAAAACAAAAAGCAGAAAAGAAAAACACAAAGAAGCAACACAAAGGTCTTAGTCAGGATTCCACACAGATGGTTGGCCAGCAGGGGTCTGGACATCTTTCTCCAACAGATTTTGCAGCTCAGACGGTTGATTCAAAAGAAGGTAGACACCAAGGTGCTTGGAAAGAGCATCCTTTGCTAGCCAATCAGCACAGCTATTAGCTTCTCTGTTTGTGAAAGAAAGAGCAGTCATCCAATTTCTTTCTATAAAAGCTCGAATCCTAACTACCAGGGGCAGTTGTCGAGCATCTTTCCCATTAGAGGAAAGCAAGTTGATTGCTTGAGAGGAGTCACTTTCAACAATCACTTTAGGAGTACCTAGCTGCCAAGCTAGATCGAGACCATGGAGAATAGCCCACAGCTCAGCATGAAGAGGAGAGCAAGAACCAAGGAAAGATTGAAAGCCACCAACCCAAACACCATCCTTGTTTCTCAAGAGACCTCCACAAGCTGCTCTCTTAGAAGAAACGGCTCCATCAACATTTAATTTAAGCCAATTCACCTCTGGCCGAATCCAATGAGTGGGAGTCCTGATGCTAAAGGATCTGGAGGTTGGGCTGAGCACCTGTTTAGCATTAGACAAAACCACCCAATTTCTTTGAATCTCACCAGTCACATTATCAGGCATCTTGAAATCTTGTTCATGGCAATCTTTATTTCTCCACAGCCAAATATACCAACAAGATATAAAGAAATAATCTCTCCAATTAGGCTGTCTCACATCAGAAAATAATAAGCAATTATCAAGCCAGATGTGCAAAGTCTGTTCAGTAAAGAACAAAGGAGGCTGAGTAGTGAACAAAGAGCAATTCCATAATTTAGAGGCACGGGGGCAATCTCTAAAGACATGGAGAATGGTTTCTACCTTATCAGGGCAGAGTTTGCACCTGTCAGAAGTATTTCCCCACTTGGAAACTAATTGGTTGGTCAGAATCCTTCCATGAGCAAGCTTCCAGATCAGAAATTTGTATTTTTCAGGGCCTTTCCATTTCCAAATAATCTCCCAGTGAAAGTTTGGAGATAAAGCATCAAATTTCATCAGCCTTGTATAAGCCTTTTTAACCAAAGAGATCGATGGGTTCAGATCCTTCCAAGCAAGCACATCACACCCAGCTGAAGTAGAGGGAGGGGGAATGGCTGCTATCAAATTAACCACATGTTGTTCAAAGAACTGATGAAGAAAGGCGAAGTTCCAATTGTTGGAGTTTTTGTCAATACAGTCAGCCACAGTATCAGCAATGAGCAGAGGATGGGGTTCCATGACTGCAACATTTAGCAGCTTAAGAATATCTCCAAGCCAATCATCTAGCCAAAAATTGGTGTTTTTACCATCACCAATGTTCCACTTCAAGTTGTCCAGAAGTACAAGCCAGATTTTAGAGAGATTCTTCCAAAGTCTTGAATCATAAGCCTTACTGATGCAATTACCATGCAATTCCACCTTCCTCCCATATTTAGCAAGGAGAACTCGAGACCAGAGCTGGTGAGGATCATGAATAATAGACCAAGCCATTTTCATTAAGAAAGCTTCATTATGTTTCCTTAAATTAATGATACCAAGGCCCCCCAAGCACTTAGGCTTGCACAATTTCTCCCAAGAAACCAGATGGGCTGACCTTTTTTCTTTAGTACCACCCCAAATGAATCGTCTTTGGATTTTTTCAATTTCATCACAGATCCCCAGAGGAATGATTTTATTTTGCATGTGGAACATAGGGATAGAGGAAATGACTGATTTAGCTAGGACAACTCTACCAGCCATAGAGAGATTCTGCTTAGACCACCCATTCAGCCTTTTGTGAATTCTGTCCAGGACTTCACTATAAAGGCTCTTGCTAGCTCTGTCATGCTTCATCATCGAACCCAGGTACCTCCCAAGGTTTTTTTGTAGGAGCAAAGCCACAGATGCTTGTTATTTTCCTGGATAGACCCTCATCAATATTCCTTGAAAAGAAAATACTGGTCTTATCTTTGTTTACTTTTTGTCCAGAAACATCACCAAACAAATTCAGGATCTCCATGATTTTGGTAATTTGGGTTTCTGAAGCTTCCGCAAACAACATTAAATCATCTGCAAAAAACAAGTGAGAAATCCTTGGTCCACCCTTTCCAGCTTTCAAGGGTATCCAACTTTTATTTTCTACTGCATCAGCAATAAGGTGGGAGAGTTTCTCCATACATAAAACAAAGATATAAGGAGAAATGGGGTCACCTTGTCTTAGACCTCTAGTAGGAAGAATGGCTCCAGCTTTAGCCCCATTCCAGAGAAGCTCAAATTCAGAGGAAGTAATGCAGGCCATGATTAAGGAGATCAACTTAGAAGGAATACCGATTTCCTCAAGAACTCTTTGAATGAAATCCCAAGAAATACGGTCATAAGCTTTTTCTAAGTCAATTTTCACAGTCATAAAACTTCTTTTCCCTCTCATCCTGTTCATGGTATGAATCATCTCCTGAACAATGATGATATTATCTTGAATATTACGGTTAGGCACAAAGCTGACTTGGTGGGTAGATACCAACTTCTTAAGGAAAGGCTTCAGCCTGTTCATAATGATCTTGCTAATCCCTTTATATAACACAGAACATAGAGCAATCGGTCTAAACTGGGCAACCCTTTCAGGATTTTGAACTTTAGGAATCAGGACTAAAAGGGTTTTGTTAATGTCTTTGATATTCCCAGGATTAAGCCAAAGATGGATAACAGAAGCCACAGTTTGCTTACCAATGACATCCCAATTTTTCTGGAAGAATAATGCTGGATAACCATCCGGCCCAGGAGCCTTCAAATGACCCATTTTAAAGAAAGCTTGATGTATTTCTTGGGGGTTAATAGGAGCTTCCAACATGCGCATTTCTTGTTGAGAGAGATTAGGCCATTTAGTTATAGTATTATGCCAAGGTCTAGCTATGTGATCTTCAGTGAAAAGACCCGTATAAAACGCAAGAAATAGCCTTATTATGCTCTCTTCCTCTTTTATCCAGTGACCAGCTTCATTCTTTATGACAAGAATCTTGTTCCTAGCTCTCTTGATCATAGTAGTGATATGGTAAAATCTTGTGTTTTTGTCCCCATCCTCAATCCATTTGGTTCTAGATTTTTGGAATCAGAGACTTTCCTCTGCCTCCAGCACAGCAGTGATGTCTTGTTGTAAATTAAGCTCTAGAGGGGAGAGGGAATCATCATTAGTAGAATGAATTCTAGCTTGCAACTCTTGGAGACTCAATAACAGCCTCTCCTTCTTAGTTAAGATATCCCCAAACACCTGCTTATTCCACACCTTCAACGGATTGACCAAGCGAGATAAGGAGGAAGAAACATCAAAATTGGGATTCCAATGCTCTTTGAGGAAGGAAGGGAAGGAACCATGATCTTGCCAAGCAGCCACAAACCGGAAAGGTCTCTCTCTCCAATTAGAATCCTGGGGACTAAGAGAGAGCAACAAGGGGTTGTGATTTGAGTTGAGCTTAGGCAAAGCTTTGACAGTAGCTTCAGGGAAGGCAGTTCTCCATAAGGCATTAGCACAAATCCTATCTAGTCTCTTGAAAACTCTGTCCAGGTGTAACCATTTAGATCCTCTCCAAGTGAATTTAGCACCATGACAGCCAAGGTCCATGATGTTGCAGTCATCAAGGACTTCCATAAACTTTGAACATTTGGATAGGTTGGCAGGTACACCCCTTTTTTCTCATTAGCACTCAAAATCTCATTGAAATCCCCCATAAGAGCCCAAGGGGTAGAGATAGTTTCACTGATTCTTCTAAGGGCCGACCAGAGAACTTTTCTATCTTCCTCTCTAGGGCTGCCATAAACAACAGTCAGGACACCTAGTTAAAAGTCTAATTGGTCTTTTATGTGATATAAGAGTTTTTATGACCAAATGATTGCGTTCCAAAATTCATTATTAATGTGACATACACCGATAAATTTAAATTTTTGGCTTGAATTGATATTTTATATATAATTATTTTTTAAAAAAATTATAATACATCAAATAATACTTAGTTGTGAATGATTTTATTTCCCATTATAATTGTGATTTTAAATCACGAGATATTTGTCAAACGTATATGCAGAATAAATTCTAACAGTGAAATTTTAATTTTAAAATGCAAAAGTGCTTTTTGCCGCACATAAATAATTGTAAAGTCATATATTTTAAAAAAAATTATTTATCCTTTTATATAAATATTACTCCATTTAAATTTTACTATATTTAACATTTAAGAATGATAGGATTGTTCAACTGCAAGGGTATGTATAAATATTTCCTAATTATATCTAAGAATCATTTTATTCAATTAAAAGTGTATGTATACGTATTATTTTTTTTAATAACAATATTGCATACTCTCTTTTTTTCATTGCTCCACCGTGTACTTGGAATGCAGAATCCAGAATTACTATTATGTATTCACTAACAAGAGTAAGTAACTACAATACAGTGTGCTCAACGTAATCCATTTTATAATTTTTTGACACCCAAATCTTAAACTGGAATATCTTCCACATAGTTAATTGATATAAAAGGTCAAAAAACAAAAAAGTAAGTTCAAGAAGATCTGCTTCTTTGCTTTTGCTTTTTGTTTCCTAAACAACCCACCTTGTAAAATCGGGGGCAAAATTATGTTTTACGAGGCAGTCAAAGAGATAAGCATTTGATTTATTTTATTTTATTTTTATTTTTATTCTTTTTTTCGTGTGCCTTCCAGTTTGATTCTTTCTTGCTTTTTCTGCTTTGAAAGAGACCCCATTGTGTCTCCTTTTTCTTCCTTCATAGCCTAACGTTTTAATCTGTTTCATGGAATGGGTTTTGGGCACTTTAGTTTTGAAAACGTGACAAAGCTTTCCTCACCCGTCACTATCTTTTGCATTAAAGAGACTCATAAACAAGCAAATTGAACAATATGAGTATGCTTCAGAAATTCTGATGTAGATCCCCTCTACGGTTCTACCATAAGCAAATTTGACACGTCCTTGCTTTTCTTCCAGGGTTAAAGGAACAATCTATATAATTACTCGCTGCAATAAAAATTTTGTATTAAAGTTATATTAATTATTCGCTGCAATAAAAAAATTGTATTAAAGTTATATATATATATATATATATATATATATATATATATATATATATATATATATATATATATAACTTTAATACAATTTTTTTATTGCAGCGAGTAATTATATAGATTGTTCCTTAATAAAGGGGTAAAAGGGTCAAAAGTCATATATATATAGAGGATTTTTTTTTTTACCCTTTTATTTTTATTAATTAATTAATAATCATTTTATCCTTTATTCAAAATTATTTAGCAATCTGTCACTATTTAATCGATTAAATGGTCAAATTGGCAAAAATGTTGACTTGTCAATTTAATCTTCAAGTTAATCGATTAAATCTCCAACAGAAAATAAATGTCAAATATCCTTCATAAACAAAAGCAGATTCCATGCATATGAAGTAAATCAACAGGCATATATAACCAAACAAACAAACAAAGAAACCAAAAAAAAAAAATGATTCTTGAAAACCGAATTGATTTACATGAACTGATTTTGTTACTTTTATTTTGATACAACCGTTTTTGTTAATTCACCTATCACAAAGTTTTTAGGTGTCTTATCTGGTTTGTATAGAGGAGGTTCAATTCCTCTTGCTTTAATATCATCGATGCAAAGACTTAAAACCTAACATAATTCGGATTTCAATTTTTAAATCCGATAAAGTTGGTCTGTGGCCGACAAAAGTAAAATGAACAGTAAAAGTAACCAAATGACACTTTATTTTACAATCGTCATAGCTGACGTTTTTTCAAGCCAGCTGGCTTCTACTGTGTTGATCTTCCCTCAAGATATAGATCAATACTGTTACGTTCTGTGAAGCAGTTGTCCCTGTAGCATGATCGGACCATCTGAAGATGTTCGTCCTTCATCCAGAGAGAAATGGTACTAGTTTTGGACAACAAATTTAGTCCATGAGTGTCTTCTGGGTTCACTTCCTATAAAAGGTTTTTTCCATATCATCTAATATTGGAATTATCTGTTTTTCAAAATCTGTCATTTTTCCTAAATCATAGAAACATAAATTTTTATTTTCTATTTCTTCATGAAAAATGTTTTTTGTTTCCTCAATCACCATGCAGGATTGGCTAACAGTACGCTCAACTATTAGGTTTTAAAATATGATAAGCAAATCCAAAGGGACACATGGTCATTTTTGTCAGCTAAGCAAAGTATACTGGCCTCGGATCATATATTTTTGGACCTTAAACTAACTTTGTCTGATCCAACTCTCCAAGCTTCCGCTTTTCTGAATCATGAACTTACTATACAAATGGCTCAAAATGAAAATTAAAAGCTTCGTGGATGGTAAAATTGTACCATTAACAAGTAGTGACTGCAGGAACGATATAGCCTAAGTAGTTTGGTACTTTCATTTTGTGGTGGCTTCCACCCATTCATATTGCCTCATCAAATTATGGGGTATCTGACTATTATAAGATTATGTCCTTCAACAACTTTCTACCTGCCATTCATCTTTCTCCAGCTGTAGTATAAAATACATATAATATTTGCGTCATTGTCGAATACAAGTTTCGATTAGTAAAAGCCTGTTTTGACAAGTTAAAAGAAATAACATTATGTTATCAAAAAAATAAAAAGAAATAACATTTTAAATTTTTAATCTAATCTTTTTAATTTGAGAGAAGTTATACTTACGACCTATTTTCCTTTACAATCTCTTACAACCAAAATCTTAACCGTTAATTTCCGCCGATCAACGGTTAAGATTTATTGTGAATTAATAATTAATTAATAAATTTTATTGGCGAAAATCTTAACTGGTGTATCACGGAAATCAAAGGTTAAAATATTTATTGTAAGAGGTCGTAAGTAAAACTTTTTCCTTTTAATTTATGATAAAATAAAATTATACTTTTTGGGTTTTTTTATTAATATTATCAAATTATTTTAATATTTTTAGATCTATTTTTTAATTATATTTTTTTTAAAAAATACAAGCAAACAAGTATGTTACCTCAGCAGGCATTAAGTTCAATCTAGATCATTATTATTGGGTTTTTATTAGGCAGCATAGCTATTTTTTATTTTTTATTTAAGTTTTTAAAAATAAGTAATAAAAGAATTAAGGTTAAATCAATTACTATACAAATAGTTTAACTAAATATTTAAATTTGTCTAATAGGATATGGATATGGGTAGGATATACTTACCACAAGAAAAGTTTACCACTTTTACAACCAACCTAATCTTCATTGATTTCCGTCAATCTAACTGCTATAATTTATTGAATTTATTGGGAATAAATAAATAACTAATAAATGCGATCCAATAAATTATAACCGTTAGATTGACGGAAATCAACGGAGATCAGATTGGTTGTAATGTTGGTAATCTTTTTTTGTGGTAACTATATCCTTCCCATAGCGTATTTACACTTTTAAAAAAATCTAAATATGTACTTACTCACTAAAAGTTACTAAAATTCCGTTACCTTTTTTGCTAAACTATAAAAACTTTTTTGCAAACTCAAAAAAAATTGTTAGAATTCATCGGACAGATATTAAGTATTACTTGAAGAACCTACAGAATAGTTTAACGAATTAATTATAAATGAAATTTAAAAAAAATAAATTGTAATTACAATTCTATAAAAAAAAATTAAGTTTAACTAGATGTCAATAATATTTTAGGGTGAAAAATTATAACCAAATGAGATAATCGTATTTATTATAGTAATTATAGATAGATATAAAGGGGAAAATATTTCTGCAATTACTTCATATAGATTATCTGCATTTATTCCTAAAATGACGTCGTTTTGATATTTAAATCTTAAAAAATTATAAATATAAAGACTATTTAACCCTGAAATAAATCAGAATTACAAAAACATCATGATTTTCGCTCAAAACGACGTCGTATTGGGCTTACTGCAGATAAGTTATATGCAGTAACTGCAGAAAAAGCGAACCCAGATTTTTATTAATCTCATGTTAAAGGAGATAAGTTATCTCATGTCATATAGATAAACTTGGGGCTCCACCACCTGAAAAATAAAAAATAAAAAAAAGAAAAGAAAAAGATGACACAATTATCGAAAGGTGTGTAAGAGAGAAATTTATCAAATATAGCATAAGAGTAGTTTTTCCCAAAATCTCATGGCCCAAAAAATTTATTTTATGTTTGTTAGATAAATTCATAAAAATATGTGACTTATAAGTCGATTCTAAATTTAAATAAAAAAATAAAATTGATTATTACACCATATATTCCCTCTATATTTTTTCTAGTTTCTCTCATTTTATATATGGTAAAGCATTTCTCGTTTTACTTTTCTCTTTTATATTGTTTGGGCCAGGATTTAAACCTCTACCTAAGCAAACTCTTGAGAGCTCAGTTGCCAGCTAAACTACCATCGGGAGTTTACTTGTTTTATTTTTTGTCGAATGAATTGGTAAAAAACACTTCAGGTTATATATAATAACCTATGTTGCTTTGACACTAACATGGGACACGACACGCCGATACGTTAATTCTAAAAATATATCATATTTCGACACGTTTGGACAAGTTTTGATATTAAATAATATTTTTAATATATAATATAATTTATATTTAATACATATAACAGTCCATAATAAGTCATATAATTAATTAAATATTCAAATTTCATAACATAAATATAAACAAAAATAATTTTTCGTACTTTATTAATTTTTCATGTCAAATTTCTTAACAAAAAAATTTTTGTTTATAAATTATTATTTTTATGTTTAGTTAATAAAATAAAATTGAGATCTAAAAAAACATGTTGGATGCGTGTCGAAGCGTTGACCGCGTGTTGAAAAAAATTGACTACGTGTTGGAAGAATGTGTCGAAACGTTGACCACGTGTCCTAAAATGTTAACCGTGTCAAAGCGTGTCGATGTCCAACGGACACACATTTTTTTTTTAAAGTTGGGTGTCCGTGATTCATTGATAATAACTACGTAATAAAAGTATAATTTTTTTTTTCGTCAAATACAATCTTATGTATCATCTCCCCCATTTTCATTATTATACTGTTTTGATTTAGTTTTTTCATTTTTCTTAGAAATAATTGTTTAGGATAAAGAAAAATATTCACAATATCGTTTTTTATTTATTTTAGTATGGTTTACAGTGGGATGTGTTATTCCAACGCCAAAGTAGCAAGTTTGGGCCCTCGTTGCAAACAATCACAAATTCCTATTCCACTTTGTGCAGGCTTTTAAAAACAAGGTATATTGAGGTTCGGACTGGACAGTGGACACAAACTCATCATGGGCATGTAGTAGCCAATTGGAGAGGAAGCTCTCTTCAAGCACATAAGGATCCATGGTTACCCAAAGATGACCATCTTTTCTTCCTTGGAGGCAGTAGCCCAAGGATCCACGTTTGTGCTTTTGAGAACTGCATCACATAAAACATGTCGAGGTTTTGTTTGGAACTACCTTGCAAATATAGTAATGGAAGTGGCAGTATCTTTACAGTTTCACATATTAGTGTAACATTTTTTGCCAACATGATAATACATTAATACTCAGTTGCCCATATGCAGAAGGCTCATCTGCACACATCTGAGAATACTAAGGTGCTGTTGTGTTTATTCCATGTATTTTATTTTAATCAAACAAACATCCATTCCTTATTTTTTGAAATTTTACACAAATTCTCTAAAAACATAACATTGTGCCTTGACTTTTCTTTTTCAAACTTCCCTTGGTATACCCAGTTCAGGGAGGTTTCTGTTAATTTACAAAAGCATACTTCAATTATATACATTTGCCTTTAACTTTTCCGCATATTGCCTCAGCTATGCCTCTGATAGTATTGGGAGTAGTCCTGCAGCAGCCACCAAAAAGGGAAGCCCCAGCATCACGCCACTTGCCTATATAGGGGACAAAATCTTCCTCTGCTCCACGACTTGATTTCTTCAAGATAAATTTCAGATTATCAATTTGATGACACTAAACAAAAATTGTATCTATGAATTCATACAAATCTGAATTTTCCAGTAGATAGCACACTGTGTGTGCATTCTAATTTGTTTTCAATTATTATTCCATTTCAGATTATATTTTGAAACTTGCTTTGCAAATTATAGATTGTCAAGTATAAGATTCATAACTTGGGAAGTGCAAACATAATAAAGGAGTTTCAGATATATTTAAACTGGTGAGAAGGTATCACTTTGGTTGAACTTGAACATAAGAGATCTGCATCCATGTAAAAAGAGAAAAGCAGGAACTCACCACCCATTGGTTGCTCTCAGCAATATAAGTCTCTCCACTGTTGGGATATACAAGTACTGGTTTACTTGTTGCCTGCTATTTAAAAATTTATTGAACAAGGATCAGAATTATAATTATCATCATAACATATAAAAGTTAACAACAGTTTATATTGAAGACAAGAAAATTGATAGTATAATAGGCAACATATGAACTTTGGAAGTTGGAACCACAGTACCGAAACTATATAATTTGAGTAACTACAAAGTGTAAGAATGATTTACAAGGCCACCAAGTTAGCGTCTTTCACAAGTTATTCAAAATAGTAAAGCTAATTAGCACATTTTGGTAGTGTCAAGAACCCAGTGTTATATTAAAGTCGCACCTTTGAAATAGATGAAATCAATCCATGAATAAATCTAGGAGCAGTACAGTTGGCTCCAATTGCAACGACTTGTCTGCATGAATCAGCTATTGAAGCACACTCTGAGATAGATTCACCACTAGCAACATTGCCTTCATCCTTACAACTAAAAGAAAACCACGCAGGAATTTCTATGCCTTCTTCCTCGAGAAGTTCAGCATAAGCCTATATTAAATTGCAAGCAAAATCAAGGTGAAACTAGGACAAATTTGCAATGGTAGTTTCCATGGTATTAGTAAATGATAATTGATCCTGTATTTTGCTCACAAGATAATAGATTCTAACAGTTGCATAGATATAAAAAAAAAAAGCAAGCAACCAATAGTTAAGTCTGTTTGACAGATACAGAACCTCCAGAAATTTGGTAAATACCTTTGCCTCCAGTTTATTTGGAATTGTTTCAAAGGCAATTAAGTCAGCACCTGCGTCAACAAGAATCTTTACCCTTTCCCTGTGAAAATCTTTTAGTGTCTGGACTGTAACTGCATCACCATAGTCTCCTCTGTGAAGAGAGACAATCGAACATAGACTAAAGTCATGATCCTTAACTTCATCAAACTCAAACTCGAAGGGAAAGAACAAGAAACAAATGCCAAACATTTATGTCCTGAGGGTCATTCTATGACATTGAGATCCCTCTTTCCAACAGTAAAGCATATTGGTAAGACTTAAGAGGCTTCAAAACTGGTAATAACATCTCCAACATCACATTATATATTGCTGCAAAATTGCTTTAACTTGGAAGATTTAACAGGTTGATCACCTATTTTTACTTCTCATCATGAAATTTCTCATCTTAATTTCATATAAACAAAGGGATTTGCATTCATCATGCAACATGACACAAAAAAGTTTCCTACACACACAACATTTTGTGGGGCCCGCACTTTTTGAAGCACAAGAAAAAAAACTAAGACACGCAGAAAGAATCTCTATAACATTACAGAATCACTTTTTTAACAACATAACTCTTATAAAACACAAATGAATTAGTAAAGTATGTATGCAATTTAGTATAAATTTATGGTGAAAAACAGTGAATATTAATTGAAACAAACAAAGATCCGAACTTCAGTTTAATTTGCTCACATATATTCAGAGCCATCAGCCAAATAGGCCCCATAACTTCCCACAGAAGCTGCAATTAAAATGGGACGTTTCCAATATCTTTCATCTCTCATAAAGTCAGAAGAATCTTTGGTACACCTATCATAATAAATTTCTCGAGCCTCACGTGCAAGTTCCACACTTCTTCTAAGCATAGCTTCACCTTCTTCTCTAGAGAACCCTTTGGCCTCAAAACCCTGAATAGTGGCCTGCATCCCAACCCCAGAAAGAGCCAAGTCTTAGAAGGAAAAATAAAATAAAATTATGTTACCTGATAGATTGCTACTTATCTGTATGATTATCATTGTAAGGAGGAGAAAATTTTCAGATGATAATTACCTGATAAGATGCTGTTATTATTACGTTTGCTCCTGCGTCAAGGTAATCCAGGTGAACCTGTTACACGTTAAGCAAATTAAATTTAATGAAATGAACAGTTGTACTTGTTCATCAAAATACATAATTTACTTCGCAATTTTTCTATTAATTTTTTCGTCTTTCTTTCCTCTCGTGTGGAAGATTTTGATACACAAGGAAATAGGTTAGAAAAGTATAGTCCAATGGGAAGTACGAACGTTTCTCATCCTTGGATTGATTTAAAGGTTTTATAATTCTCTTGAAAGATAATTGAAATCTTATGTTGTAGAGATAAAAAACATATGAGACCCATGTATTAGAAAAGATTATATGTAAGACCGTATCATCACGAAAATCGAAGGGTGTGTAGGAAAATTGCAATTCTCATGTTAAATGAGAATTATAAAATCCTTGATTTAATATATAAAAAGGATAGAACTATTTTTAGATGAGTATTAAATTCCTTTATTACCATATATTTGATAAAATCAATTTATTTAGAAAAAATATGTAATACATAAAGTGAAGAAAAAAAAATGATATATGCGACAAATGCTCTAAGAGTGTTCATTAATATTTGCCTATAATATATATCCATCTAACTCTTCTTTACTTGCATATATACAATTCAATGATAGATACAATTTTGTTTTTCTTTCATATCCCACCCAAAAAAACAACTTCATGATTGATCAACAACTGCATGATTGATCATACATATTCAAACATGTCAGGCTCTTCTTTTATAAGATAAAGTTCTCTTAATTAAAGTAACGGTTATCCTTAAGTGTTACTTATCAAGAATAAATCAAATAATTCACATGAATATCATATAAAATAAACAAGGTTTCTTCTTGCCCGGTTCCTTTATTTTTTAGAGGAATTTAAGTATAATTTTTTACTAGTAATTTAATACTACAACAACCAAAGTTCTCATCCCATTAGATACTAAAAATCTTCTACAATATAAAATTATTAACATAAACAAATTTAGGAAAAATATTTCTTCTCTTGCAATCTCAAAATAACATGAGAAAAAAATAAGACTTTTTAATAATTTTCTTCTTTTTTTTGTATTATATAATTTTACAAAAATACCCTATATTTTTCTTAAATTTCCAAAAAGATGTTATTTTAAAGTTACAAGAGATAATTTTATCTCATATTGTAAGAGAAACATTAATTCTATAAATTTGCCTATAAGATGAAAGTGTGTAATATTATAAATTAGAAAAATTAGAAATATTATACTTAATCTCCTAATAAGTTAATAGGGTTTATCATCAATCATTTAACATGATCACAAAAAATTTTCTACACACACAACATTTTGTGGGACCCGCAATAAAAAAAACTCCGACACGCAAAACGAATCTCTATAACATAACACAATCATTTTTCCTATAACATAACTCTTATGAAACCCAAGTTAATAACATGATACGTACAATGTTTGAGGGTAAAGTGTGTGTCATTTTAAAGGATGTAAAGTTGTGTTATTTTAAGAGAGAGAAAGAGATAGATAAAGGAGGAGAGAGATTTGACAAAAAAAATAAAAGTGTGGGTCTCACCTCTTTGTGAGAGTAAGTTGTGTCATATAAAAGGATAAACATTTTTTCCAATGTTTAATCATATAAATTATGAGATTAATATTTTTCAAGAAATAACTTTATCTATCATACACATATGAAAGTGTGTGATCTTATTTGGGGTTATATGAAAAGAAAGGAAAAAAAAAATCTCAATATTATCTCCAAGAAATACTAATCCCATTAACTATTGAGTTAAGTTTTAAATTAAATAGCAGACCATGAGAGTAGTACTCTCAAATTAAATTAAAGCTTGTCCTTCTTACGGTGAATGTATTGTTACCTCTTTTCGTTGGCAGCCACCTAAGAATGACATCTACACGCCACGAACCCCCCAAACACGCATAGCTATTAACGCGTGGACAAGAGAATTTGCCATGTGTGAGTTGCAAATTTTACATACTTTTATGTTAAAAAAAAATTAAAAAAGGAAATTTTAAATAGAAACTCAGAATATTACTGAATCAAATTTGCAGATGCCACTGGCTATGATAGCTTGTGATGAAAATAGATAACATAGGCACGAAAAAAAAAATAGACATATATTCGTTTAAAGCAAATAAATAATTAACATCTTTAGATCAATTTGTATACCGACGATGAAAATAGATAACATAGCCGAGAAAGAATAAAGATAAAAAAAAAAAAGTACCCTTCGGACAAGTTGCGGGGAATTAATAAGGCATTTGGCACTCCAAAGAGGGTCGTTGATGTCTGCACCATGACGTTCAAGCTCAGTGGCAAAGCCACCATCTATGACGGCGTAGCCACCACACTTTTCAAGGAAATCCCTCATAAACGTCGACGAAGCCTCCTTCCCCTCTAACCCCATCACTGCTACCACGTTGCAATAGATACGCTTTTGAACAAGAGTTTTGAGCTCTGAGTTGTGTAGCCCAATTTTTTGCCGTGTTAATGGAGAAGTTGCCAACTAATATAAGTTATATAACGCATGTATTCCATCTCGTAAGTCGTAACACTGAGGAAAAGGAAATCTCAGAAATTACTATTGTGACCCTGACACGGCATTATTCTCGCCATTCATATATTATATACCTCCGGGCGGCAGGATCATTTTACATCGGTATAAGTTACACTTTTAATCTTGATTATTGATTCCACTTATATCTAAGTACTCTAATTTTTTAGTAATGTTAGCCATTGGATACAAGTGGATCAATGATTAAGATTGAGTGTAAGATTTCTAACTCTTACACTAGTGTAAGAATATCTTGCCCCATATACTTTTAATCATGGATGAACTTACATTTTAATTAATGGAAAAATATGTGTCATTTTAAATTACACATTTTATATTCTTTTTTTCTTATAAAAAATTGGGACTCACATCTTTAAAAAAAGAATTTCCACTTTTTCTCTCATGATTTATCTCTTTCTCTCATTTAAAATGATATAATTTTATGTCCTTTAAAATATTATATTTACAATTTTTTATTTATAAGTTATGCTTGTATTTCAAAAAGTACAGATATTTAAAATATTTACTCTTCAAAATATAATGTAATTTTTAAATATAATCCACCCCTAATTAATATATGTTTCTTTATATATTATTTACATCCATTACTTCGTCAAATTAAGAAATAAAAATTTTTAACCATAAGTTTCCCTATTAGTGTGCTACAAATGCATTTGATTTTTATTCTTTTGTCATCTAATACTTTATTATATAGTAAATTTAAATATTATGGTGATATGTCTCTATTGTTACCAGCTCCCATTATGGGGTAATCATGGAAGCAAATTCATGTTATGCTCGCAGTATATATATATAGCACGAGTTTAAATAATGAGTGCCGAAAACTAGTTAATTGATTCTGGAGAAGAGAGATTCCTGCTCTACTGATTGTGACAACTTTTATGGTTCTTCTAATCAATTTTATTAGAATAATCATGTTCGTACGTGCAATCAACAGGGGAAGAAATTTCATTAATTCATGAACGATCATGAAAGCACTGTCAAATGTGAGCCAATGAATACTTTACAACTGAAATATTAATTTTGTCTTGTTTCCGTTGTAATTTAAGAGTAGCACCAGCATGCCCACATCAATAAAGCAATTCTGCAAAATAAAGCCCACGTAGTTATCGCTATGATCGGTTCCACACCAAGCTTCTAAAATAAAATAAAATAAAAAGATAATATATACCATAGTATTGGCATCTCTTGAACTATTTTTGTCCGTTACTCTTTGCCCTTGACAACTACATGGTATTTGGGATTAGACAATTGGTCTATCATAGTCATGATACGTGCTTTAGTTTATAATAAAACATAATTAATTAATTAGAGCACTATTGCAATGCCTAACTCACATAAAAATCATATATATTAAGGAGAGCGAAATGGTGAGATAGATATGAATAGGGCTAGTTGATAATTAATTAACTTAAAGGATTCAACTTCAATTTAGGTTCCGTTAAATACGGGATGCATATAAGTTTCGTAAGAGCTACTTAAGGAGAAGCAAAGACAGCAATTTTTTTATTTTTTATTTTGGAAAAAACATGGAATGACAAAACAGGACCAGGGGGACCAAACAGAACTAAGCAAAGACAGCAATTCTTTAGTTGTGACTTGTGAGTTGGGACTTTGGCTTTTGTTATTTTATTTTATTTTGGTAAAATGTCTTCTTCTTTTTTAATATAAAGGATACGAGGTTTAAATATAAGGAGACTAATTAACTGAAAACCTTCATTACATCAAATATTATGGGAATATTCAACTCTAGTGTAGGAGCATAATTTTTAGTAATATTATATTACCTTAATAAGAGATAGAATATTCATAATACTACTTTTTTCTACAATTATCTATTACCATTTATTATAACTTTGTATTTTGCAGAGTATATAATTATAATATTAAAAGTTATTTTTCTCTTTTCTCTTTTCAGAAATTTTTTAGAATTTTATAAAAATTATTGGCTAAATTATTTTGATCCAATAGTAATTAAAATAATAATGAATTAATAGTAGGGAAAAAATGATAATATCTTACCTCCTTTGATAATTGATATGAGCTACAAAATTGAACAGATATGTAGTGCTGGTTTATGCTTATCATTAAACACGTCACATAGGTCTTAAAATTGGTTCCGTGCAGGAAATGCCAAAGCTAAAGTTAAGGATGACGACTGTACTTGTGGAAATGTTGGTCCCACCCACTTTATCATCTCCAATTTCCAAAGCGGTGTTACTTGTTACTCACTTCACTATTACACCCAAAAGCATATATGATCCATTCATTTACTAATCAAGATAAAATTACCAATTGTGTCCAATCACGATTGCTAATTATCTTAGAGGAGAGTGCTATAATTATACAGAATGCCAATTTTATTTTATTTTATTTTTAAGGAATACAATTATGCGGTACCGTGCATCTGGTTGGACAAACGTACATATGGCAAGTCAGATATGGACAACCAGGCAACCACACTTTGGTTGCTTTCGAAAATTTTCTCCATTGTAGTAATTGAACCTCTCCACTATAACAGTCCAGATACGTTTCGTTTCATTATGCTAAAGCTAGGATGACCTTCGTGGGGGCATAAAATGAAACGAGCATATGGAGAATGACAAGGTCTTCATTAAGCATTAGTGGTGGCACCACTATTATATAAAGAATAGAATAAAAATAAATTAGAACAATATATAGAATGTACTTGTGGATTTGTATTTCTCTCTCGTATCTATCCTATTTGTGTGTGTAAATTAAAGGGAAAAGTTATATATATATATATATATATATATATATATATATATCCTGTGGTATTGCTTTTTATAACTTGCATCCCTATTTTTTTTAATTATTCAACTCCCTGTGATTTTTTAAATCCGTACCCCTCTTAAACACTATTAGAAAATTAATTAATTTTATATACTTTACCCTTCTTAGAAGAAAAAATAAAGTGATAAAAAAAATAAAAATAACACCAAATAGTATGAAAACTTAGAACGTACTAAAAGAAAAAAATAGTAAAAAAATTTAAATGTGTTCAAATAAAAAAAGTATATAAATGTATAAAAAAGAAAATAAAATAAGAACAAAAATATAGAAAATATATATATTAAAAATCACAACAGTTATAGGAAAGACTAAAATTTTAAAAAAATGATAATAGTTCAAATGAAAAAAAAAATACCAAAGACAAAAAAAATAGAAGAAAAAATTGTGATAAAAAATGAAATAAAAAAAATACAAAAAAAAAAAAAATATTATATTATTTATATTTTCTATTTCACCAAAAAAAAAAGAATAAATAGACTTTTCATAAAAAAGTTAAAAGAGAGAGAGAAATAAAAAAATAGAAAAAAAATAAAAGCAAATATATTAGAAATTCATAACTATGATTTTTTTTTGTTCTATTTCTTTTTTTTTTATTTTTTACCACAATTTTTTCTTCTATTTTTTTGTCTTCAATATTTTTTTTCATTTAGACTAACTTTTTTAAATTTTAGTCTTTTCTCTCACTATTGTGATTTTTAACATATTTGATCGTATTTTTTCTTCTATTTCTTTTGTTCTTATTCTATTTTTTTTATTTAGACTCATAATACATTAGTTTTTTTTTTTGCTATTTTTTTTTTAGTCTTTATTAAGTATTATAAGTTTTCATAACATTTAGCCGTATTTTTTTTCTTTATTACTTTATTTCTTCTTCTAAGAATGAAATAATAAGTAACTTAGTTAATTTTCTAACAATATTAAGGAGGGATGTGAATGAAAAAAATCACAAGAGGTTGATGATTACAAAAAAGTACACTATATAAGTGATTCAGAGTAATAGTATAGGAAATTTTTTGAAGTTTTTTCTAAATTAAATCTAGGCAAATAAGTTTGAACTCTTACTCTACAAGTTTGTCCTACATGCAAATCAAGTTGTCAATTAAGATGCACTGATAGTTAGTGCTTCTTTGATGCTTTTTATTTTTAATTTCTCTTTTTCTTATAAGTACAAGTTTATCCGAACATAATTTTATAAAACTCTTATTTTAAAAAGAGTTTTTTTATAATTAAAAAAAAAGTTAAAAGCTTTTAGGAGGAATATTTTTAAGATATATATCAATTTTTGGGGTTCTTATATTTATTTTTTAATTTTATCTTTATTCTAAACTTGTATTTATAAATTTTATCATTTACGCTAATAATAAATCATTTCAACTCCCTTCACAACTTTATATAATTATCAAACAGCTTTTAATTTTATATTTTTAAATTTAAATTTAAAAAAATATATCAAACAAGCTTTTATTATATTGATTTGATTAAATCAAACTCTATTTATTCTTCTATTCATATTACATGAATTGATCACTTTATAAATTTTTAGAAATTTTAAAATTTCTTTTTGGAAAAATTCTCAACTACATTACCTGCTCTTTCCTCGATCTCATCTAAGTATATATTATTTTTATACCGGCATAAGAATAAGAAATTTTACGCTCAATGTTGACTAGAACTATCAAAATGGGCCATCCTGTGTGGGGTAGGACCAAAAAGCACACAGGGCCAAATGAACCTCAATAATCAAGATCGCACGGGCCAAAAGCCTTATTTGGTTAGGGCCAGCCCGCGGGCCATCCGAAATTCTAATTTCATAATTTTTTTATCATAATCAATACATTAAAAAAATATTTTAACAAATAAGTTTTTAACACTTTCTTAACATATTTTATACAAATTATAAATTTTTTATATTTAATGTTTTAATAAAATAAGATTTGTACATAAATACACAAGTGAAAATGTAAACAAAATTTTAATATAAGTGAAAATTTAGTTCCTACTTTTACTCAATTCATTATTAAATGATGTCATCAAATAAAGATTTTTCCACTGGAAGTCATAATAGAATACAACAAATATAGTGGAGAATTAAAAATAATGATGAAAAAATTATCTTAATACCAGTTTTGAGTAATTGCTCTTAGTATGCTATATATTTGAAAGTAAAATAAAAAAAAATTAGTTATTATTATCCACAAAATTACTAAAGTGTATTGTATACAACATGTTTCAATACAAATTCGGATGTATAACATACTTAGATATCAATAGAGATTTTTGTTTTGTTGATGCACATATGAAAATCTCTGTTAAAACATATCAGTACTGAAAAAATTATTTTTGTTATAAAGTATAATGGATGAACTTTCACATGGTTCATAACATATGACTCTTTATTTTTCATGACCTTTGATATATTCTATAATCATCGCATTAATGGTGTGTTGAATTGTAGAATACATCCAATTGGGGTATTGTAAAATATTATGGATGACCTTTCACGTGGATTATGGATGACATTTCACATGGATTATGGATGACTTTTCACATGGTTCATAACATGTGACCCTTATATAGAACACTTTGCTCATACTTATTCTTATTTAATTCTTTCTTTTATTTTATTTTGCTACACTTCATTTTCCTTTCTTTCGTATTTCACTTTCGCTTGTATTCTCCATCAAATTCATAATAATTTTTACTTATATTTATAAATATTTAAATTTATATAATCTTTAGTTTTCTAAATAATAAAAATTCTGATGAAAGAAAAAGTTTGCCCGTGGGCCAGCCCTAACCCAGCCCGCTAAATTATAGGGCTTTGAGGGTTAGGGTTAAAAAAAGGCCCTATCACACACAAAAAACCCTAACAAATTAGGGCCAAATATAATGCTTTAAGAGATGACTCGGGGCTTAACCCATTTTGACAGCTATAATGTTGACCATTGATCTAGTTACATCTAATCTAATGGTTCATGTATTTAAATATAAATAGGATCAGTCTGAATAATATATACAGAGATGGAGGAGAGAGTAATTTAGTAGTCTTATCTTTTTTGTATGTGTTACTTCCTAGTGTGAGAAAGATTTCCATGAAAAATATCTGGTCATCATCGACCCTGTGTTCGCGGCCATTCTCTCTCACTACGTGATCTTCTTCCTTTGTGCTTGAGGAAAAGAGGGGGAACATCGTTGTTCAACTTTTTTATTATATTTCTTGATTTTCTTATCACATTTTTTCTTTTGCTATTGATTTCCACAGTCATGGTTGCCATAGTACCTGCTGAGTGGATATCAATGATAGTGGTGAACAAGTACATGCAGCAAATCCTTATGGCCCTGTCCCCTATCACTTAATGGATTGTGTGATGGGTGCAGAATCTCAATCATACTACTAATGAGCAGAGGATGCCTTACAAAATTTTAGGCTCATCTTCAATGTCGAAAGGTCCACAATTGGATATTCTTTTAAATGGCAGAACTTATATCATTTCACTTTCACAAAGAGCTGGAACCCACACCTTTATATTTTTTTGTCCACTCTCTCCTCTTTTATCTATCTCTTTATCTCACTTAAAATGATACAACTTTATATCTTTTAAAATGATACGTACTTTCCCCTTTTGAAAATGTAATAGAATTGGATAGGACACAAACAATTATGGAAATATAATAGAACCTGAGAACTTACAAAATAAAAACAATTATGGAAATGTAATAGAATTGGATAAGACACAAACAATTATGGAAATGTAATAGAACCTGAGAACTTACAAAATAGAAACAATTATGGAAATGTAATAGAATTGGATAAGGCACGGTTATTTCTGAATCTAAATTCCTTTGTTTTTACCTGAAAATTTTAAATGGAACCTGTGTAGTATGGTTATCCGATCTTGTTGAAGTGTTTGAGTTAGTTCCAACACCTATTATGGTTAATTTTTTGGCTGTCTATATTTTGATGTTGTCATCTTATTCTTTTAGGTAAAAGTTCGCGCTAGGTTGCCAAGGCCCAAGACTACTTCAGAGAGGCCATGGAAAAGATGTTAGTCATGGGGACTATCATTCTGATCACGGAAACATGATTGTTCTATGAGTATCTTTAAAAATTATGAGAATATTTGATGATGGTGTTTAAGGTTTCACAAGCAGAAGTATTTCTTCTAGATACATACATAGGTAATGGTTTGGTGTCTTTAGAAGCACTTGAAAACAGAGAGATTGTACTAAATTGTTTATTGTGTTATACTACAAAGAACTAAATCTAATTATACTACCAACCTAGGTCAAGTTTCAGTTTAAACACACATGAACTGACCTGCTGCCAAGCTAACAAGTAATATATTTCAGATTCTTTACCACTTTAAATTTTTTAATAGGTTTTTTTCCCGTTAAATATAATAGAGTCGACATGGTTTTATCATCCTTATTTTTTTTCTATCTTCTTCTTCTTCTTCTTTTTTCTCCCCAATACTAGAGGCCTGAGGCCTCTAATTGTAATTATGTATCAGGCAAGGGAAAAGAAAATGAAAAGCAATGGAGCAAAATATTGACACTCATCCAAACTTATGCTTTGTTTTTACCATATTTACCATCGACATAAATATCATTGGCGAAATAACTCAGAATGCTCCAATTTGGACAGCACTTTGGCAGTGGAAAGGGCCTCAAAGAATTACTGTATTTATGTGGTTAACTATTCTTAACAGATTATCAACTCGAGAATGAAAAATATCACGGATAAAATTGTATTGGTATTATTATGGTGGTAGCAAATGGCAAGCAATGATGAAAGAGGGGAAGGGCATGTATTCCTAATTAGTGCCTTCTGCCAATCATGCTTTGTTGGTTATCTTAATTCGCGATTTAGGTGCTTTGCCTTTGCCTTTGCCTTTGCCTTTGGCTTTGAGAAAGGCACGGACTTTGGCTTTGACAAAGGCAGGGGCATTGGCATAGTCTTCTTCAGTTGGAATTAGAGCACTCATCTTGTCTCTGCCCTCATGTTTGTCCTCTGCAGCACAAATAGACATTTCAAACTTAAAAGTCCATCGATACAAATTTTTATAAGGTTCTACATAAATACATAGAACTATTATACTACTGCGTTACGTTTGAATATTTTCGTTCAGAATTTATCATACCAAATAATTGAAAAATTGCAATTGGAGTTAAAGTGGAAAAGAAATGTGTTATCTATTACCAAAATAAAAATAAAAATGTTTTATCTGTATTGCTATATAATATTAAATAGGGTGTTATGCTTACCGAAATAAAAAAAATAGGGTGGTATTAATCTCATGTTAAACGAGATAAATTATCTCATATCATAAACACAAAAATGTGGGGCCCACCACTTTAAATGAAAAAAAAAAGACTATGTAGTTATCGAATGATGTATAAAAACTTAATCATATAATATGAGAATAGTTTTTTCCCTATTAAATAACGTCTCTTTCTCTCTTTCTTTAAACGATTATATTTTAACAAAGGATTTAGTGTTTATCTTCTTAAAGGACATAGAGTTATGTCATTTTAAGCGAGAGAAAGACACAAATAATGAAAATAATGGGAGAGAAAGTGAGTTTTTTTTTAAATAAAAATTATAAGTTGTGTCTTTTTTATTTAAAATGACATAACTCTATGTCGTTTAAAAAGACAAAATATTGTTTACCAAAAAAAAAAAGACAAATATTTTTCCATTTAACAAATATGTAATTAAATACCAAAATTTTATATTTTGGGAAAAAAAATTAATTTTTTTTTTGGTGAAAAAATTAACTTTTAATAATACACAGCACGATCTAGACATGAATATGAGCAAATTTAACCTGTTCCTTTTTTTATGGATTAGATCTATTCATGACCAACATGGTCCAGGTCACCGGGACAAGGACTGGGCTTAATTTTTAGGTCATTGGGTCTATTATTAGGTCTAAATGATTGACTTAGACAAATTAAGAATCAAGTCTAGAAGTCTATACCAAAAAATCAATTCAAACAAAATTTTGTATCATATTCTCTGTTTCCAATTTTTTTTCCTTTTTGTTAAATCCCAAATTTTTATTTTTATTTGTTTTTTAATTTTTTAAATTGACTCTTTTCTATATGATATTTTTCTTCAAAATCGAACAAAAAAATGTGCATAGTTGGACAGAAGATGCTCTTATATATAACTGTGATACTGAAATATTCTTTTTTGTTAAGTTTTTTGGACAAAAAATGCCTTTGCCCGTGGGCTTTTTGTCTGACCTAACCGTCAGCAATGGATCAAACTTAAGTTGGGTCTAGACCCAAACATTTGAAACCCACTAGAACTTGGCCGAAGCCCAGTTCAACTTAAGGTGACGTATCAATCTTCTTATTCTATTTTAAGCAAAGGTATCACATTACTCTTCTGATTAGGAATTTGGACGTAACAAAAATTTTTGGGACTATTCAGGAATGGACTAATTGCCCCTTCTCTTTTCCTACCATACACAATTACACATTACCAAAAGAGGGGAGGAAAAACACAAATGAGTATATTTAAAATATTTAAAAATAAATTGGATTTGGTTTGATTTGTAAATTAAATCCTGGGTTTAAATATTAAAAATTAAAAATAATTATTTTTTAAAAATTTCATTGATTTATTATTTTTAATTTATAAGTCTTATATCAAATCAGGAAGGATTTGGTAAGAGTACTGATCTAATTTAAAATTTAATTAAAAAAAAAATCATAATACTCTTACTAAATTAATCATTGCTGTATGACATGGAAGCAAAATAACTTACCTAAGACAACTTGGAATATGCAGCCTTTACAACACCACCAATTGCAGAAGGGTGCGGGAAAAGGGCATTGATTATAGCATTCCCTGTAGCAAAATTTTTGTCTGGGATTGAACCTAAGCGGTGCCTCAACATAATCGTAAGCTTCTGCGACGACAAAGCACACCAACAACAACAACATTGCAACAACATATTTGTTTGCCATTTCGCTTCGCACCTTTGTTTTTTTTGCTGTTGTTGTTGGTTTCTTATTGCTCCTTCCCTTCCCTGTCCTTAATCTTACAACATTCCTAGGTACATATAGGCTATAGCTTCTAAATTTATAAGTGGCTCCTCAGCCACAAATAATTTCTAGGTTCGTTGCTAAAATTAGGGATTCTCGTTACCAAGTTATGGAAATGGACTAAAAATCGGTGTAAAATTAACACTAGGACTTAATAACGATTGAGTTGTGTTCAATGGATTAGTCGCTGTACGGGCATTATTTAATGGGAAGATAGGGGAAAATAATTAGAAATGAAGCAGATTATCTCAATCTGATCTGTTTCTATGTCACAAAATTTAGGAATTTTTTTAAAATATATCAGGAACAATTTTAACCATTTCTCATATCTATGTATATTGATAAATAAAAAATGTCGATTAATACATAGCATCCTCCCTGAATTTTTGTGCTTCTTAAAAAATAATAATTCAACCAAGCACATTATACTTGTATTGCGTAAGAGTAAATCGCATTTAAGTAATGCTAGTGCGCAGTAACGTCCTGCCAACAACAAAAATTAAGAGTAAATATTTTTTTTATCCCTAACAAAAAATACGATTCCCACTTTAATCCCTTACAAAAAAAATAATAGGTTAATTGGTTCCATATGAAATTCAAAGTGAATCCATTTTAGTCCTTGCAAGGGACTAAAGTGGGTCTTTTTTAAATTTGTGAAAAACCACGATTTCAACTAAATGGGTCCACTTACACTAATTTTTTTTATAAGGGAGCAAAGTGGGGACAATAGTTTTTGTTAGGGACAAATAAGCCTTTACTCAAAAATTAAACACAACTTTCTGAATGAAAACAAAGCTGCGCTACAAACTTTTCCTTCATGCACATCCACTAATGAAATGAGTTTTCAATACTAAATACTATATTAACAATCATCCTCTTCTTCTATCAGGAAATAAAAAGTTAAGTAGTAAACCTGCAAGCTGCAACTTATGTCACAGATTGCCATAAACAATGACATACTGATCAAGGATTGAATATGAAGAGTTAGGGACCACGAAGAGGTACAAAGCAAAAACAAAATGGAGTATGATCTTCGGGTATCATTCCACCTCCTTTGCTCGTATCAATTGCTTCTAACATTCTCACCACCTCATGCATTTCTGGACGACTCTCTGGTTTCCCATCCCAGCATTTTCGCATTATATTTGCTAAGGCATTTGGACAACATTTAGGAATCTTTGGTCGTAAATCCTGCGCAAGGGCGCAAACAAATATGTAGTCCACGTATGCATGCATCATAGGTAACATTAAATTAGGAAAAGATGCCATGTACAATGATGCATAAGCCACAGTCTAAATAATATTTTCTGCAATCCTTGACATGTAGAAATGAGAGTTTCAAAGTTATAGTTTTGATCATTCTAGACAATTTGTGTCAAGATATGCACATGATCATTTAGATACATAAAGATAATCTATTGAAAGTTTATGGTAGAACTTGCCGAGCATATCAGGCCTATTCCATGATTAAAAAAAAACATTAAATAAAAAATAAAAAAGAAGTTTTACACAATTGTAAAAGGAGCCATAATAACAAAATCAAGAGACTACTTGATAGTAAAAACTTGGAAGAACTTATTGGGAAAACCTCATCCCAAAAGCTAGCTTGAAATATAGGAGAGCTCATAATCCATATAAACTCTACAACAGAAAAATATGTTCCCTATGCGGAACTCCAAGTCCAAATACCTTATAACTGGATCGTATGAGTATTACAGCTATTAAATTAACTATAACTCAAACATTTGACAAAGAGACCTGGAACAATTCAGATGCAATTCATGCACGAAAGCATCAATATCATGTGACATAACAATCATTCTCAATCCCAATGAACTTCTTACACCCAAAAGAAGATTTAGTTCAGAAGACTTTTAATTTTTGTGGTCAGATTAATAGCTAAAAGAGTTTACTATAGGATATACATATGTAAGTAAATGACTAAATCATAAGAACTGACCCGATGAGCATCCGCATATGACGCAACAGCAAAGCTTAGATTTGGATAAGGCATATCGCAGCAATAAATTTCCCACAAGCAAATGCCAAAGCTGTATACATCACATCTTCTGTTGTAAGGCTTACCATCTAGAACCTACACATAGCATAAAGCCAAGATTCTTGAAATGGGAATTCCTATCTCACAGTCACATGTAATGATATATTTGAAGTCATAAAAAATAACACTTTCTTATTCAGCCACTCCATATCTAAAGCAAATCTCAATGCAAGATTGATACCTCTGGTGCCATATATCCAATGGTTCCAGTTTCACCCGTCATCTCATTTGGATTTATAGCTTCAACCCGAGCAACACCAAAATCAGCAATTTTCAAATTCTGATTGGCATCTAACAACATATTTTCAGATTTTACATCACGATGAACAATTTTCTTCGAATGTAGATAACTAAGACTGCAATGGAAAAAGCATTGTATTTCAGTGAAAAAAAAAATATTGATATCAACAATGGTAAAGGTAAATAAAATGGGATTCACCCTCTAGAGAGGTCCAACGCCAGCTGAATCACAACTTTATATGCAAGTTTTTTCCGCCTATTTTTGAACAAGTATTGTTTGAGTGTCCCACAGGGTACATACTCAACAACAACACAACATGCCTTGGAAGGAAGGGAATCTTGACGACCAGCTTGTAAGGGAATCTTAGGATTTGAAGTGGCCATTGAAGCTCCAATAAACTGTTGGAGGAACGATATACAATTACAAAACAGAATTATGACTTAAAAAAAGAAAGATCCTCTTGCTTCCCCTTATAGAGGAAGGGAGGACATAGGCTAAGCATGCAGAATTTGCTAGCATTCATGAATTTGAATACATGAGAGTGTGAAGACTATAAGTTCGTACTTTTGTGACATTCGGATGATCAAGATTCTGCCAGACAGTAACCTCCTGCTGAAATGATGCTCGTAAAGCAGCAGTTTCAACAGCAGAGGCAACATCATCCTCACCCCAGTCCAACACTTTCACTATAAAATTCAATGGGACAATTCAGTTAGCATTTCTACGAACATAAAATATTCAAGACTATTATACCAAAATAAAATAAAAAATATTCAAGACTAAGTGTGATTTATATGGATAGTATAAGTACAGGGTTGTTTGGTAGGAGTATTTTTTTTTAGATGCATGGCAAATTGAGGTTGGATTTTTTAGAAAACCATGTTTGGTAGTCAATTTAAGAAAATTTTCCCAAGAAAGTTATTTTTCTGAGAATTTGTTTTGTATGTAAAACTTATACCAAAATACCATTAAAAAATATCATCCAGAAGGTGGTATTCTGAATATTTTGGGTAAATGCAAAATTAGATACAAAATTTGTATCAACCAAATATAATATCAAGAAAATTAATTCAATATTTTTAGAAATATTTTAGTCTACCAAATAATTTTTTTGGTAACATCCCCCAATAAAATCATTTTCCCGAATCGAGATTATCAGGTAAAAAAAAATTTCTCTACCAAATATCCCTTAAGTAATTAAATGAAATCAATTGACTTGTAAGTTCCGGGCTAAAAGAATAAACCTTGAGAGAATATGGGCCTGTTTAATTGAGTTCTAATTTTTTTTTTTCTTAAAACTATTTCATCGAATAGTTAAGGAATTGAGTGTTTTATTTTTTTTTTATCTTGAAAGTTAAAAATAAAAATACAAAAATAAAAAATTACTCAAACATATTCTCTGGATTTTATTCTAAAAATAAAAAAATACACTTTTTACAATTCTTTTTTACAAAAAAAAAGTTTTACTAAACGAGTTTTTTTATTTATTTTTTCCAAAAAATCAAAAATCTGTTTTTTCAAAACAGATTTCAAACAAACCCTACATATCCTTTTAGTATCTAGAATACACATTTTAATTTCTCTTTGTTGCTTTTTTTCAGCAAAAAAGACAACCCACCAGAAGGAGGATGCAAAACCTAAAAGTGCAAATACCTGCAACATCTTGACCGTCATAAGTGCCCCTGTAGACAGTGCCATAGGCCCCATTAGCTACAACATATCGTATATCCAATTTGGATGAATCAATCTCCCACTCTTCTTTGGGCCTTTTTGCCTCAATGCTTCTGGACAAAACCCTGCTCAAATGCTTTTCTAGCTCGGCATCCAAACTCTTCAGATCAATTTTATCTGCTCTGAACATCATATCTCTACTGCTTAGGTTTCCACCACCATTCATCTTTGAATTCAAATCTCCAACTTCCAATCCCATCTTTGGTGTCCTAAGACCCCCACCTTCCGAATGCATCTCCAACACCCAATTTTGAAAACCTATAGGACAACTGGAGCAATAGAAAAAATAAGAAAAGGACACAATTTCTTCAGCAGCAAAATTGTTATTTAATAAAAGTATGAGTTTGATGTTTATCATATAGTATGATTTAATATCACTTTCCTACACACCACACATTAAAGAGGTGCACGTCCACATTTTTTTTTTCTCTTCATCATTCCACTTTCTCTCTCTATTTTTTTATGTGTGTTGAAAACAACACTTAAATCATGTAACATAACATTAATAAACCCCTAAAATATATGTAAAAACTTTTAATATTCATCCTAGAAAATTAACTCTGCATGATTCAAACCCAGAATTTTCTCCTCATCAACACTAATACTATCCTAATTTTAAAAAATAATAGTTGAATAAAGAAAAGCCAAAGCTATCAGAAAACAACAACCCAATTCACGCAATAACATGACCAATACCTGTGACACAAAAAAATCAAGTTTTTAACGTGACAAATTAACAAAATAAGAAAAAAAAAAAAACAGAAAAAAAAAATTACCCTAGCAAAAACGATCAAAGCACGATGAAAAGTGAAAACCCACGAAACAGGGCCCACACGAAGCTGCATGCGAGTGAGAAACACCCGTTAGACCCCAACCGCAATCCAGACGAAACAAAAGAGATTGATAATCACGCTAAACAGAGGAGAAGAAGACAAACTACGGACAAAAAGTACACTTTTTTAACTCAGAAAATAAAAAATAAAAAAGAGAGCTAGTAGTGCACGTACCTTTTGGCGTTTCTAAAAATCAAAGGATTTGGGTTTAGAAACAGGAGTCAAAGCGAGAAATGCAACGGTCAGAGAGAGAAAAATGAACGAAGCGCGGGTATCCCTTAAATAATGGTACCGGATGAGAGAGACTGTTTTGTTTCAAAAGATGGCAAAATCTTGCTTTTGATATTATCCTAATCTCTCTTTTAAATATTTTTTTAGATAATTATCTTAGTCTTTCGTTCAACCACTTGATAGATAAGTCAGTTACTCTTATATTTGAATTTTCTTATGTCAAAACAAATCAAATCAATTAGGTTGGATTATAAGTTCCATCAATTCATATTTAAGATTAATGTTGTTATTGTATTTTTACTAATTATAAATATAATTTGGTAAGCAAGATGAACAAGATATAATGAATACACACAGGATAAAAGGGCTTAAAGAGAGCATAAAAATCCTAACAAACTCATACACGGCGTACGTGATATATAAGATAAAATTATATTATTCTATTTGATGTTTGATGTGAGTTATAAATAATAAAATTAGCATTTATAACATAATTTAGTATAGTTTTCTAAAATTGATTTTAAAATGCTTTGTTTTCACTTAATTATACATTAATTCCTATTATAAATGATTAAAAATTATACTTTATAAATAATATATTAATACATAATATAATTTATAAAAAATTTAAAAATTAAATTTTCATCAAATAATTTTTAAAAAATATTTTAAATTAATTATTTATATTTATATATATAACATGAAAAATAATTTACATCACAAACAATATAACGTAATTTAATTTGAATTATAGTATGATTTAATTCATTTAGTAAATAGAAATAATTATTAATCATATCAATCACATTAGGCATTAATCTTTCACAACAACAAGGTATCATGATCATTTCTATTTTACTAGTATATATTAGATAAAATGTGAATTTTACTACTTAGCAATATTCACTTCAAACACCTAAACAATAATATTATATGTTGATCCTTTAAAAATTTGTACATTTCATTATTATTTATGGGAGACAATTTTATATCTTACACACACATAAAAGTGTTATGAGAAATATTAATCCCATAGACCAAATACAATTAATTTTTTCACCTTTTATATAAAGGAGGCATTCATTGCGCATGAACCAGTGCCTCCAATGATCAATTTTTTTTATACCAATCCTAATTTTTTTTCTTTGAGGTGAGTCGAGTCTCAAGTATCTCTATAAGTGTCAACTATTTTAGCTAGTTATAAGACTAATCCTGAATATTTATATAAAATGAAATGTTTTTCTCATATTGTAAGAAAATAGTTATCTCATGTTATAAAAATATAATTATAAGTGGGACCCACAGATAAGAGAAGAGAAAAAAGACAGAGATGGAACCTACTCTTCTTTTATGTGTATAAAAAATTTGTTTCTCTCATATAAAATGAGATAAATATAACCCTTGTACCAATTATACATTGATATTGCTCTTTTACATTTCATATATATATGGTGTAAACATTTCTCAAGCAGCTTGAGATAAGTTTATCTCCAGTTAGCCCCAAAACTACGTCGTTTTAATTAATGAAGGGTGTTTATGTAATTTTAGGTGAATTAATGAAGGGTGTTTCAGTAAAATGTAACTATTTTTTTTCTTTGAGTAATTTTAATTAAGGGTGTTTCAGTAATTAATGAAGGGTGTTTCAGTAAAATGTAACTATTTTAATTAATAAAGGGTGTTTATGTAATTTTAGATGAATTAATGAAGGGTGTTTCAGTAAAATGTAAAACTACTCGACTCACCTAATTTTTTTTCTTTGAGGTGAGTCGAGTCTCAAGTATCTCTATAAGTGTCAACTATTTTAGCTAGTTATAAGACTAATCCTGAATCGAGGCTTAGTCACATTTAAATCTCTTTGTCCACTTCGTAGGATATATTTGGTGAAAATCGAACTCTGATTTTCTTCCCACTCTAGTATGTCTTGATGGTCAAAGTAAGAGAATCATTCAAACTTTAGAGGATATGCTCAGAGCTTGTATTCTTGAACAAGGAGGTGGTTGAGATAGATACATGTTACTAATAGAGTTTGCCGATTACAATAGTTTCCACTCTAGTATTGGAATGGCTCAATATGAGGCACTTTATGGAAGAAAGTGTAGATTTCCAGTGTGTTGGTATGAAAAAGGAGAAAATCAACTTTTGGGATCGAAACTAGTCCAAGAAACCTCGAAATAAATTCGAATGATCAAGGAAAACCTTGAAAAAACTCATTGTTGACAGAAAATTTATGCTGATAACAAGCGAAAACCTTTGGCTTTTGAAGAAGGAGAACATGTCTTTCTAAAACTTTTTCGTACCAGAGGTGTAGGCATAACCCTCAAAATTAGGAAATTAAGCCGTAGTTATATTGATCCATTTCAAATACTGCGAAAGATAGGGTCAGTTGCTTACCAAGTTGCTCTTCCACCTTATCTTTCCAATCTTAGTAATGTTTTTCATATTTCTCAGTATAGAAAATATGTCTCAGATTACTCTCATATTCTTAATATAGACTCCGTACAACTTAAAGAAAATCCGACTATTAGCATAAGACCAGCTCAAATCCTTGACAAAAGTCTGAAGCAATTGAGAAATAGGATTTTGTTAATCAAAGTACAATAGGAAGGACTTTCACCACATGAAGTTACATGGAAAAAAGAAGAAGATTTACGATGAAGTTATCCAAAAAAATTGGAAGGTATATATAAATGTTGAGGACAAAAAAAAATTTAGGGGAGAAGAAATGTAGAATTCAAAAAAAAAATCTTTGAATGGCATCTTGGAAAAAATATTTTAAAGGAAAAAAAACTCCTTACATAAGGCAACCCCCCCCCCCCCCACCCCCAATTTTGATAGTCAGGGGAGAATAAAAAATAGAGAGAAAAAAGAATAAGAAATAAAAGAGGAAGGTAATATTAAGAGATAACTTCATTCTCCTAATTTCACTTTTCTTCATCTATTTCTAAAGTGGGAACATCGCTGTTTAATTTTTGATTATATTTCTTGGTTTTCTGATCATCTTTCTTCTTTTGCTACTGATTTCTCTAGACATGGCTGTCATAGTATTGCTAAGTGGATTGTGCGATGGGTGCAAAATCTTAGTCCTACTACTACTACTGAGCAGGGGCTGTCTTACTAAATTTTAGGCTCATCTTCACTGTCGGAAATTCTAGCAATTGGATATTTCGAAAATATAATAGAATTGGATAGGACACAAACAATTATGAAAATATAATTGTAATATCCCAGAAAAGTAATATTTAATTTATAATAATAATAAATTAATAATAATAATAAACTATAAATTATTATTAATATATACATATATATATTTGATGGTGATAGATAACAAATTATTATATAAATTTGACCTTTTGAAATTATCCTAATCTCTCTTTTAAATATTTTTTAAGATAATTATCTTAGTATTTCATGCAGGAACTCAATAGATAAGTCAGTTATTCTTAGATTTGGATTTTCTTCCATATACGTCAATACAAATCAAATGAATTAGGTTGGAGTATAGGGTCCATCAATTCATATTTAAGCTTAATGTTGCCATTGCATTTTTACTAAGGATAATTTGGTAAGAAAGATGAACAAGATATAATAAGTATACACAGGATAAAAGGGCTGAAAAAGAGCATAAAAATCCTAACAAACTCAAACATGTACGTAATATAAGATAAAATTATATTATTCTATTTTATGTTTAATGTGAATTATAAATAATAAAATTAGCATTTATAATATAATTTAATATAATTTTCTAAAATTGATTTTAAAATTCTTTATTTTCACTTATTTATACATTAATTCCTATTTTAAATTATTAAAAAATAAAATTTATAAATAATATATTAAAATACATAAAATAATTTATAAATTTTTCAAAAATTAAATTTTCATCTTATAAATTTTTAAAAATATTTAAATTACTTTTTTATATTTATATATGTAACATGAAAAATAATTTACATCACAAACAATATAAAGTGATTTAATTTGAATTATAGTATAAGTTATTTCGTTTAGTAAATAAAAATAATTATTAATCATATCAACCACATTAGGCATAATATGCGGATAGAGTTAAAATTTCACTGTACGCACACCACGGTAGCAATGGCTAGGCAATGGTGGCAACATAGCATCTATGTAGCACCGATACTGACACGGAACACATGACACGATACGACACGATACTCCGACACGTTAATTCTAAAAAATATTAGATTTTGACACGTTAGGACACGTTTTGATATTAAATAACATTTTTAATTTTTGTGGGGTATATTATATTTAATATTCAATAATTTAATAAAAAATAAATCTAAACTTATAATATTCATAAATTTTGCAAAAAAACATAAGATATCTCAAATATTTATATTAAACTCAATAAAATAGTAATCGTAATCCAACGAATCTAAAGTTGGAACTAAAAACTCAATTCAATGTAAACTTTAAACCTTTTTTTGAATTCCTATAACGTATGTTGGAGTGTCGGGGAGTGTCGGAGTGTCCGAGAGTGTCGGGAAGTGTCGGACACGACATGTCGGGGTTTTTGAAGTGTCGGTGCTTCATAGCATAGCATTGCCTCTTATATATATACTCACCCAGATGCTTCAAGATAGTTTCTTATCCAGTAATATTGAATCATAACTTAAATCCCTTAGGACTTACGATAACTTATGAGTTATAAGTAAGAAGATAAAATGAACTAACAAAATAAGTTTATCACATATTATTGGCTCACCAAACAAACCTATTCCGAGAATCTTGTCCACCAAATGGATTATGATCTTTGCTTAACAATGACTCCTAATTATAGACCTTCTGCTATAGATTTTGTCGAAACATTGCACTTGAATAAACACAATTTTGTAGAACTTCTTCTTTTTTCTTTTACAACAAGGTATCATGACAATTTCTATTTTACTAGTATATATTAGATGAAATAAATTTTTTACTACTTAGCAATATTCACTTCAAACACCCAAACAATAATATTCACTTATATGTTGACACTTTAAAAATTTGTACATTTTATTATTTATTTATGGGAGATAATTTTACACACACATCAAAGTGTTATGAGAAATATTAATCCCATTGAATATATACAATAAAATTTGTCACCTTTTATATAAGGGAGGCATTCATTCATATTGCACATGGATCAGCGCCTCTATTGATCAGTTTTTTCTTACCGATCCTAATTTTTTCTTTGAAGTGAGTTTAATCTCAGGTATCCCTATAAGTTTCAATTATTTGAGTTAGCTATAGGACTAATCCTGAGTCGGGGCTTCTCAGAGTTAAAACTCTTTGTCCCCCTCCTAAGATATATTTGATGAAAATCGAACTCTGATTCTCTTCTCACTCTAGTATGTCTTGATGGTAAAGCTAAGAATTAAAATCATTCAAACTTTAGAAGATATGCTCAAAGCTTGTATTCTTGAACAAGGAGGTAGTTGGGATATATACATGTCATTAATAGAGTTTGCCTATAACAATAGCTTCCACTCTAGTATTGGAATGGTTCCGTATGAGGCATTTTATAAAAGAAAGTGTAGATTTCCGGTGTGTTGGTATGAAAAAGGACAAAACAACTTTTGGGATCAGAACTAGTACAAGAAATCTCGAGATAAATTCAAATATCAAGGAAAACATTGAAAAGCTCAAAGGAGACAGAAAAGTTATGCTGATAACATGCGAAAACCTTTGGCTTTTGAAGAATGAGAACATGTCTTTCTAAAACTTTCTCCTACCACGTGTTTAGGTAGGATCCTCAACGTTAGGAAATTAAGTCCTATGTATATTTATCCATTTCAAATACTCCGAAAAATATGGCCAGTTGCTTACCAACTTGCTCTTACCACTTAATCTCACTGTTAGATCGATTATGTTGATCCATCGGTTATATTTATTTTCATCTTTGTATGGTCATGATTTTCCAAATTTAATATTTTATATTTATTTCCACCTTTGTATGGTTATGATTTCTCATATTTAATGCTTTCATTTTAAATATGGGAAATCATAACCTTACAAAGATGAAAATAAATATAATCGTTGGATCAACATAATCGATCTAACAGTGAGATTAAGTGGTAGTCACTTGGTAGTGACATAACTTGGTTGTCACAATATCCTTTCCCAATTTTTTATATTTAAAATGTTTTATTATTTTATTTTGTAGTATATAAAATATTTTATATATAATGGAGATAAATTTGACCCAAAAAAATTAATCCGGTCAAACGTTTTGAAAAAATAATTAATATACGGTCAAAAAACCCAAGAATACTGAATTCTCCCATTAATGCTCATAAAGCCTTGTGTACCACAAGTTCGGAGCTTATAAATTCTCATTGAAGCTAATATCCATAGCCAAGTTCAGCTTATCATTCTTGACTCACCAGTTCACTGCTCACTTAATTCCAATTTCATTTGTCAAAATGAAGAAACAAATGACTGATCACTCTTCATCGGTTACTTTTCTGTTTCTTGGCCTTCTTATATTCAATTCAGGTGCTTGTTTACCATTATTTATTTAAAAGTTATTCATCAATTCACTGATTATTCGATATTAATCCAAACAAGTCGGGCAGGAATAAAATTTGATATCATTTATTAAATTGAAACAACCCCACTATTTGGAGATTGTTTATTATGCTTCCGGACCACCACCGTGGTCATTCCACTTGAAGATTGACACCTGTATTATTTATTTATTTATTTTTTTTCTCCTCTCTCTCCTCAATTTTCTCTCACTTCATTCCCACCCAATACTTTATAGTCCTGCACCACTATAAATTCATTCCAGCATTTGATTTTTTTTTTCTTCGATAATATTTATTTGGGAATGGAGAAAGTCATCTTTGTTGTCCTCACATCAATTTTTGTTTTTAAGTTTTTTTGTAAGGATGATGTGACTCACCATGTGAATCTGGAATAAATATTCCGTATTACTGTTGTACCAAAGATTCAGTGTATCCCACCAATAAAAATATGACATATCAGCTAAAATTTATTTTTTTTGCCAGATTTTTCTCTCTCCTCTGATGTGTAATGCTCTCATTGATAAGATGTACTGAATCTAGGTGCAACAATAGCACCAAAAATTTATTCGTGAATCTGTATGTGTTAGGGGACCAAAAATTCTCCTGAGAGTTGATTTCGGCTATTTATCTATGAAAAATGCATTTGTCATGTTACATAATAAATGAATAGTTATTAGGTTAAGAAAAAGATAAATTATATAATATTAAAAAAGTGAGAGAATACATTATTCAATAAATTTATTATGTATTTTTCTTAATATAACAATTATCAATTTGTTATGTATCATGAGAAATGTATTTCTCTTTATTTATAGGATTCTAGCAAACCAATTGTTTGTCTACTTTTCCAAACAAATAAAAAACTGAAGATCTCCTTGCCCCTAAAAATATTTAAATTTCCTACACATGAAAAAAGGTGTAGAACAATTTACATAGGTCACATTTATTTTATTTTATTTAAAAAATATATATATTTTACCCTACATTTACAAATATGCGCTAAAATACTTTACAAATTTAACTATTTCAGTGATATCCATGGCGAATGCATGTATGGTGGCAAGACTTGGAGGTGGTTGTCCTGATGTAAACCAATGTAGGGAAACATGTCTTCCATGTTACAAGGGCATAGGTGAAGTTCATTATTATTGCGAGGGTCCCAGTGGAGGATTTCCATGGGTTCGGTGTGTTTGCAGCATGCAGAATGGTGCTCCCTGTAACCCATATGGTTGCCCAGCACCATGGCCAGGTCACCCACCTGCGGGCGCTCCTATTGCCACTAACCTCACTCAAACACCCATTGGAACTCTTACATGATGAATGTTGTGTTGGAATTAATGAGAATAATATACAATGATCCATTGGTTATGAATAAGAAGTGGGTTAATAGAGAGAAAAAGAGAAAAAGGAAGATGAAGAGTTATGTGGGTTATTTAAGAAAGTCCCACATTGGACAATTGGTAGAAAGTGGGAGAGTATATAAACTCCCACCACCATCTCCTTAATGCGCGCGCGCCGCCGCCGCCGTCCGTCCGGCCGGCTCGGCTCGGCTCGGCTCGGCTCGGCTCGGTTGTGTTGTGTGTAATAAAAATAATTTTTTATTAAATTATTTTTATTTTTTGTCCAAACGTTGCTTCCCTCCAAAATTCGAACCCAACCGCCGTTTTTGAACCGAACCGGTTCTTCCTATTCGCGAACCGGTTAAAGGACGTGTCTACTCGCCGAACCGGTCACCGGTTGTACCTGTTCGTCGGAACGGTCACCGGTCATACCCGTTCGCCACCGTCAGACACGGCGGTTCGCCGCCGGCGACTGTTCATCGTGACCGGTCAGTGTCTATAAATAGACACTGACACATTCGAAAAATCCATCCGGTTTTCTGCACAAAACCTCTGCCGGAATTTTTGTTCTTCCGGTATTGCATACTGTTCTTCATCCTCCGGTGTAAATTCTTCTGGCATCCTGTTGTGTTCGTTTGGGCTGTTGACTGGTAGTGCCGCCACTCTTCAGACGAAATCCGTTCTATCCTGGGAGACAAGTGTCCATCAACCTTTGGCATCAGTGAGGGGGCAAATTGTCTTAAGGAGACACGTTCTGTGGGCTCGGATTTAATTCCTCTACTGCATTCATTCTTCTGATTCTGTCTGTTTCAAACATATCAAGTAAGCCTGTTCTTATTTTATTTTATTGCACAGTGATAACTCTGATCATCTACCCCTTCTGTCAAATACATGGGTTCAAGGCAATAGTGATTTGATATCACCCTCTGTCTTCTATAACAATCTTAAGACAATTTCGGTGTTTTGAACCTGTGATCAGTATATTTTATTTTTCGTTATACTGTATCTGTTTTAATTACTGTGTGACGAATTAATCTGTGTGATTAATTTCGGATTCTGTTTGTGTAACAGAAATGGCTAGTGTAAGTACAAACAATGCCAATGTGAATGCCTCTGTTCCAATGCATGCTGATAAGCCTGAAAAACTGAATGGAACAAATTTCAAACGCTGGCAACAGAAGATGTTGTTCTATTTGACAACACTGAGTCTGGATCGTTTCCTCAAGGAAGATGCTCCCACACTGAATGAGGGAGAACAATCTGACAAGGAAAAGGTTGCAGCCATTGATGCTTTTAAGCATTCTGATTTCCTTTGCAAGAACTATATTCTCAATGCTCTAGACAACTCATTGTATAATGTGTACTGTACCCTGAAGACCAGTAAGGAACTTTGGGAAAGTCTGGACAAGAAGTATAAAACTGAGGATGCTGCCTTGAAGAAATTCATACTTGGCAGATTCTTAGACTTCAAGATGCAAGACTCCAAATCTGTTGTGAGTCAAGTTGAGGAACTTCAAGTGATTGTGCATGAAATTCATGCAGAAGGAATGTCTCTTAGTGAGTCATTCCAAGTTGCTGCCTTCATAGAGAAATTACCAAACTCTTGGAGGGACTTCAAGAATTATCTGAAGCATAAGCGCAAGGAATTGTCACTTGAAGATTTGGTTACCAGATTGAGAATAGAAGAAGACAATAAGATGTCTGACAAGAGGAATGGCAACAACCCTATGATCTCCAAGGCTAATGTAGTTGAAGAGGGATCTAAGTCAAAGAAGAGGAAATATTCTGAAGATGGAAATGCTAAGCAAGGAAAGGGCAATAAGTTCAAAGGCAACTGTTTCAATTGTGGGAATCCTGGCCACCGTGCAAGGGATTGTAAGAAGGAACAAAAGAAAGATCAGAGGAAGCCACAAAAGTTCAATAAGAAGAAGAAGAGCACTCAGGCCAATATGATTGATATTGCTGATCAGGTTGAAGAATTGAATCTGGCAGCAGTGGTGATGGAATGCAATCTTATTGGAGACACCAAGGAATGGTGGGTGGACACTGGGGCCACAAGACATGTCTGCTCAAACAAGAGGATGTTCTCCTCCTATACTCCTACTGATAATGGTGAGAAACTCTATATGGGTAACTCATCTACTTCAAAAGTTGAAGGTGTGGGAAAAGTGGCTTTGAAGATGACATCTGGCAAGATTGTGACACTGAATGATGTGCTGCATGTGCCTGATATTCGCAAAAACTTAATCTCTGGATCTCTGTTAAGCAAGAATGGCTTTAAACTTGTATTTGTTTCCGATAAGTTTGTACTTACTAAGAATGATGTGTATGTAGGAAAGGGCTACCTTAGTGAGGGCCTTTTCAAACTGAATGTGATGACTGTAAACAATTCTGATATTATTAATAATACTTCTACTTCTGTTTACTTGCTTGAGTCTTCTAATTTATGGCATTATAGATTAGGACATGTTAATTTAAGGTCAATTAAGACTTTGATGCATTTAGATTTATTACCTAAATTTGAATGTTTAAATGATAAGTGCCAAGTATGTGTTGAATCAAAATTTTCAAAATTACCTTTTAAATCAGTTGAAAGATCAACCGAATTATTAGATTTAATACATACTGATATATGTGATATGAAATCTACACCATCTAGGGGTAATAAGAAATACTTTATTACATTTATTGATGATTGCAGTAGATATTGTTATGTATACTTACTTAATAGTAAAGATGAAGCAATTATTGCTTTTAAGCAATATAAAAGTGAAGTTGAGAATCAACTCAACAAGAAAATTAAAATGGTAAGGAGCGATCGTGGGGGAGAATTTGATGGCCCCTTCGAGGAATTCTGTATGGAGTCTGGTATTATACACCAGACTACAGCTCCTTATTCACCGCAATCAAATGGGATTGCAGAAAGGAAAAATCGGACATTAAAAGAAATGATGAATGCCATGTTGATTACGTCCGGTTTACCACAGAATTTGTGGGGGGAAGCCATGTTGACGGCTAACTATATAATTAATAGAATGCCCCACAAAAAGACAAAAAACATACCATATGACATATGGAAAGGTAAGAAGCCATCCCTGAAATACTTTAGAGTGTGGGGGTGCTTGGCTAAGGTTGCGGTTCCTAAACCTAAAAGGTTGAAGATCGGACCTAAAACCGTGGATTGTGTATTCATCGGTTATGCACTTAATAGTAGTGCTTATCGGTTTCTAGTGTATAAATCAGATGTATCAGATATACATGCTAATACGGTGATTGAGTCGAGGGAAGTTACTTTCTTTGAAGATATATTTCCGTATAAGAAAATAAATGAATCCAGTGGCAATAATGATGATAAGATATCAAGTGATAACAACGATGATCAGGTTGTTATACCTCGAGATGCTACAACTAATGCTGATCCTGTAGAGGATATAGAAGATGAACCTAGACGTAGCAAGAGGCAAAGGACAGCCACATCCTTTGGACCTGATTTTATGACGTATTTATTAGAAAATGAGCCTCGGACTTATAAGGAAGCTATAATGTCTCCAGAAGGACCATTCTGGGAAGAGGCTATCAATAGTGAGATAGAGTCTATTTTGTCCAACCACACTTGGGAATTGGTAAATCTTCCTCCTGGCAACAAGCCTTTAGGGAGTAAGTGGGTGTTCAAAAGAAAAATGAAAGAGAATGGCACTATTGATAAATATAAAGCAAGGCTTGTGGTAAAAGGCTACAGGCAACGTGAAGGTCTCGATTATTTCGATACTTATTCTCCTGTTTCACGGATCACATCCATTAGGATGTTGATCGCAGTAGCTGCTTTGAATGGACTAGAAGTACATCAAATGGATGTTAAAACGGCATTCTTAAACGGCGACCTGGAAGAAGAGATATATTTAGAACAACCTGAAGGTTTTGTTGTTCCAGGACAAGAACGGAAAGTCTGTCGCTTAATAAAATCCCTTTACGGGTTAAAGCAAGCTCCAAAGCAATGGCATGCGAAATTTGATAGTGTTATGTTATCAAATGGATTTCGAATTAATGAGTGTGACAAATGTGTCTATGTTCGAAATACAGGAAAAGGGTTTGCAATTGTCTGTCTTTATGTAGACGACATGTTGATTATGGGTAGTAATTGTCAAATGATCAATGCTACTAAACAATTACTGAAAAGTAAATTTGATATGAAAGATATGGGGATAGCAGACGTTATCCTAGGTATTAAAATCCATAGGACATCTGCAGGGTTGGCCTTATCACAGGCTCACTATATAGCTAAGGTTCTTGAGAAATTCAAAAGTTTGAATATAACCCCTGTGAGGAACCCTGTAGATTGTAATCTTAGTTTATTAAAGAACACTGGTAAAGCTACAACACAAAAGCTATATGCTCAAGTGTTAGGTAGCCTGATGTATGTTATGAACTGCACCAGACCTGATATTGCTTATGCAGTAAGTCTGCTAAGTCGCTTTACTAGTAATCCAAATGAAAATCATTGGAAAGCTATGGTAAGAGTTTTGGGATACTTAAAGTATACTCAAAATTATGCTTTGCATTACGAGAAATACCCCGCAGTTATAGAAGGGTATTGTGATGCAAACTGGATCACCAGCTCTAATGACACTAGATCCACAAGTGGATATGTGTTTACCCTTGGTGGAGGTGCTGTGTCTTGGAAATCGTCCAAACAGACTTGCATCGCAAGGTCAACCATGGAAGCAGAATTCATTGCTTTAGATAAGGCTGGTGAAGAAGCAGAATGGCTTCGTAACTTTATTGAGGATGTTCCTAACTGGCCAAAACCGGTACCATCTGTATGCATACATTGTGATAGCCAAGCCGCTATTGGAAGGGCCAAGAACGTCATGTATAACGGTAAGTCTAGACACATACGTCGTAGACATGATACCGTAAGACAACTACTCTCGAACGGAATCATTACAATTGATTATGTTAAGTCTAAAGAGAACATAGCGGATCCGTTAACCAAAGGGATTCCTAGAGAGTTGGTTGAATATTTGTCGAAAGGAATGGGTTTAAGGCCTATCAATTGTTGAGCATTGCGGTAACTCTACCTAGAAGAGTGGAGATCCCATGAACTAGGTTCAAAGAGACAACTAAGTGATGTTCGACTGTCCAAACACTGTGGAGTTTTTAAACTCATACTCATTCCTAGACAAGACAGTGTATTTATGAGGGTAAGCACTTAGGCTTTTAATGATTTCTTAATCTGTTGTGTTCAGATGATGTATAGTGAGTTACATCACAAGAAATCACCTATGTGAGTGTGAAGTGAGGGCCGCTTCTATGAGAATTTTTCAAAGGCCGATTCTCGAACAACACTCGCAGAACCAGGTAGGTGTCCCACGGCCAAAATGGGCGCAACAAAGGACCAACGATGCTAGAGAAGCAATTGTGTGACTCCTATTGTCTAGGTATACACTAAAGGTTGACGGTTCAAGTCGCCCTAGACCACCGATTGACCGAGTATATCCGATAGGTTTTCACTAGAGAAGGTTCAAAGGTAACTCCACCTATCTCGATGCAGTTGTTTCTCGTTGAGGAATTTACACTTTGCATTTATACTCTTATGCATATAGTCACGATGTTTTGACTTCTTATCCATGTGGGGGATTGTTGGAATTAATGAGAATAATATACAATGATCCATTGGTTATGAATAAGAAGTGGGTTAATAGAGAGAAAAAGAGAAAAGGGAAGATGAAGAGTTATGTGGGTTATTTAAGAAAGTCCCACATTGTGAGAGCTTTAGAAAAGAATAAACTATTTGTGTATTAACTATCCAGTGATCCAATAAAGAGGGTTTCTTTTTTAAAAGGAAAAAAAGAAAAAGGAAACTCTTAATATGCTTATTTAAATATTTGGGTATCTTCGCGTTAGTTTTCTCAAAATTGTTACAATCAAGGGCTAGGATATTGTAACAACTAATTAAAATTACTATGAAATAATTATATCGTTAAATTGATTATGTTGATCTAACGATTATATTTATTACTTATTTAATTTGAAACATTAAATATGAAAAATCATAAACATACAACGGTGGAAATAAATATAAAATATTAAATATAAAAAATCATAACCATACAAAGATGAAAATAAATTTAGATCAACATAATTGATCTAATGATAAAATTGATTGGTAGTAATATTGATAATAATCCTAATTAATTGTTACAATATTCTTCCCCCAAATAATATTTGTATCTAAATATTATTTCAAGCTAAACATTGTAAAGAATTAGTTTAACTTCAAATGTTTAAATTGTTATGTGAAGGAAGATGGGTATTTTTATATTTAATATTATATTTATAGCATTCTCTTTCACCCAAGAATTTATTTGATTTAAAGGATGTATAATAGAAGTCCGGCAAAACGACCATAATAATAATATTTGAGAAATGTATCTCCAAGGGGAAGCAGTTTCGAAATGTTTCACCAATCTAAGGCTATCAAACAAGTTGGTTTATTTGATGAGATCAGTGCCGTATGTATAGCTACCATGATCGCATGCCAACTAGGATTTCACACCAATCCTGTTGCAACAATTGACGTGATGGACACGCCACATAGTCTGACGGAATTGAATATGGACGGGATTGCATAGCAGTGTTTGCGCCAGACAAAGTGATGGGAATGAACGAAATGTTTGCGTAACTCCAATGCTAATAATATTTGATCTGTTTTCAAAATGTTTGAGAAATGTATCTCCATAAGAACGGCAACAATATGATTTTTCTTGCATATCGTATCTGTTTTCCTTTTTTTTCGGAGTAAACAAATAAGCTTAATATAATTTATAAATTACTAAATTGTACTTTGTTTTAATTAGTAATAATAATATGGTATTAAACAATATCACATAAACTAGAAAAATAAGTAATTGATAATGAAAATTATAAAGATTAAAATTTTAATTAGTAATTTTGTGTTTAATACCAATTTTAATCTTTATAATTACTAATTAAGATTTTAATTATTAATTACTAATTAAAATAAGTAATTACTAATTTTGTGTTCAAAATTTTAATTAAAAATTAAATATTAATTTTATGTACCGTTATGTAATAAGAGTTATGGAATTGTAATTTGATTACTGTCTTATGCATCTTCAAATGAATATTGTTAAAGTTTTTTTTATTTCAGCTGTGTTGAATCTATAAATAATGAGTTTAGTATTTATCATTTTAAATAACGTCACTTTGTATCATTTTTAATGAAATTAAATTGTTTTGATGTGTTTTGTCATTTTTTTTAATTTATAAAATTATAAATAAATAAAAAATAAAGGAAAGAGAATGTAAAAATACATCATAATGATATAATTTTATTAAAAATAATATAATTTTATGTCATTTAATATAATAAATATTTTTTCTATAAATAATTATTGATTTGGTTTTTGCCCAGCTTTTCACTTTCTTGCTTACACTTTCTACATAATCTGAAGTATATTGTGAGGAAAAAGGAGAGCATATCAAATCAAATATCATTTTTGTAATTTAATTAAAAAGTTGTCTTGTTTTATGTATCTATTCCTTTTTATCATGCAGAGGAGGTAATGTCGCTCTCATGATGAAAATGATGGAGCACAAACACGAAAAATAGTGTCCAGTAAGTTTATATGGCATTTGATATTCTCTGCAAGATATTTATGAGTGAGAATGCCTTCAGATGTTGAATCATTACACACAAGTGTAGATGACGTTTGTAAAAAGGATATAGTGTGTATTATGGTATAGGAGAGAGATTAATTGTGTATATAGATTTTATCTTTTATTTATAGACTTTATCAATGGGTAGTAGAATTTTGAGTTTTAATAGTCTATGGGCTCAATATACCACTATAATGCTTTCATAACAGGATTGTCATTAATAGTCTATGGGCACAGCCTGCACTGCAGCAACTCTCGCCGTCGGGCAATCTCTGGAATAGTGGCCCTCCTTGCCACACTGGAAGCATATCAGCTGACCGGTAGAGCACGGCCCAAAATGTGACTTCCCGCATCCCAAACATCTGGGAGCAGGAGGTCTAGCTGCGTTCCCCTGAGTAGCAGTCTTTCTAAACTGATTTGGCGCTTGCTTAGCCGCCATCTGCTTGCCCTTGCCCTTGTTCGCAAAATTTTTATTCTTCCAGTGAGTGGAACCGCCGGTACCCTGTGGCACCTCCATCTTGGCCTTCTTGGCCTTACTCGTGCTGTAGAAGTCCTCAATATCACGACACTGCTGGACCAGTGTCCCAAAATCTCTGGAAGCAGACCCAGCTAAGTAACCAGCAATATCCTCACTAAGTCCCATGCGGAACTTAGCAGCCAAGAATGTAGGGGTAGGCCTCGCCATCCTGAAGTGTGAAAACTTCACCAGCTCATTAAACTTGGCCAGGTACTCGTCGACAGACAACGAGCCCTGAACCAACCGGTCAAACTCCCCCTGCTTCCTCTCCTGTGAGTCATAAGGGAAGTACTGACCCAGAAAGCTCTCCTCGAAGAATGGCCACGTCATCACATGGCCCTGCATCTCGTAGACCTGAGAAAGATTGGTCCACCACTCATGGGCCTCGCCCTCCAGCATATAAGTGGCGAACAACAGCTTCTGCGGATCGGTGCACTGCATGATCCGGAAAATCTTGTCTAGCGCCTGAAGCCATCTAGCAGCAGCAATGGGATCATACGATCTGTCGAATGAAGGTGGCTTATGCTTGCGGAAAGCATTCAGCCGGCGATCGATCTCGTCACGATCCTCAGCAAGTACGGGGATAGTCTGCATAGCCCCCGTCAAGTGACTACCCTCACCCATCTGGCTCTGGGTGTCCTCCTGTTGACTAGGTGGAGGTGGAGGCGGTGGCGGCGGTGGAGGTGGTGGAGGACCCTGGCCCGCAGCAGGACCAGCCCTCAACTCCTCCAGCATGACCCTCATCATAGTCATGTTGGCCATCCGGTTCTCCTCCAGAACCTCTACCGTGGTTCGCCGGTTCGCATCTCGAATAGCGTCCAACATCGCCTGGTTTGCCAACCTCGTGGCTTCCTGGTCGGCTAGTCGGGCCGCCTGCATCTCAGCTAATGCAGCCAGGACAGGATCCGTCTGATCCTCGCTCGTACTTGTGTTCCTCCTTGGTGGCACCATGACTCTGCACAAGTTACACAAAGAATGAGTTGATCAGGCCCACGCCATGTGGTCTCATATGCATTATCATAACACACACCAATCAGAGAGAACACAAAGTAGACACGCAACGACACATCCTAAGTTATTGCAATACATACAGGCTTTTCCCTAGAAAGTGCTCTGATACCATAAAATGTAACAGCCCGTGTTAACCCGGATTGTTAACATACTATCGTATTAAGCCACGCTTAATTAAAATGCGGAATAACTTTTTCTTTAATTCATTTATGACGTCATTAACTTAACTGTAACAGCCCCAATCCCTATAGCAGATATTGTCCGCTTTGCCCCCCTTCCGGGACTCACGGTTTTACGTTCTGGGGTTACCCCCAAAAGGCCTCCACTAGGAAAGGTTTCCACACCCATATATATGGCATGTTTTGTTCTCCTTTCCAACCGATGTGGGACATTACATCCTCCCCCACTGGGAATACAGCGTCCCCGCTGTACACACCGGTCCAGGACCAGGCTCTGATACCATTTGTAACAGCCCCAATCCCTATAGCAGATATTGTCCGCTTTGCCCCCCTTCCGGGACTCACGGTTTTACGTTCTGGGGTTACCCCAAAAGGCCTCCACTAGGAAAGGTTTCCACACCCATATATATGGCATGTTTTGTTCCCCTCACCAACCGATGTGGGACTTTACATCCTCCCCCACTTGGAATACAGCGTCCCCGCTGTACACACCGGTTCAGGACCAGGCTCTGATACCATCTGTAACAGCCCCAAATCCCTGTAGCAGATATTGTCCGCTTTGCCCCGGCCACCCAAAGGCCCGCCGGAACTCACGGTTTTACGTTCTGGGGTTACCCCCAAAAGGCCTCCACTAGGTAAGGTATCCACACCCATATATATGGCATGATTCGTTCCCCTCACCAACCGATGTGGGACTTTACATTAACCAACTTGATTACTTAATCATTTTCATAAAAATACTGCCTGTATGTAAATTGCAAAACAACTAACTGAATACCTCGTACATAAATATAAGGTGAGTATCTAAAGCCACAGGACTACAACACGTAGCCTGGGTCAAAATCCTGCTACTTTAATTACAACAGCAAATTAAAAGACAATAATCAAACCATGTGGCATGGACAAACCCCATGCTCACCAAATAAGGCAACAATGCCCAATCAACAGTCTCAACATAATAACATAAATAAAGCGGAAAACATAACATAACAGCAGTCAATCCAGCAGAACAACATATCATACTATCAACTCAACTCGAGCCTCCTGCCACCTGAGCCCTCAACATTACCTGATCCTGAAATAAGCGTCCCCAAACGTGGGGTGAGATCTCTAACAAGAAATCTCAGTAAGACAAGGGGTCCTCAAGGAGTCTCCACCCCAAGCTCACTTACATGTGTAATATAAGTTCTAAAACAGTATTTACAATATAAGTTCCAAAATCATGCGATGCAGTAATTAATCATGCCATGTGTGCTTTCAAATCTACTGGCCAGAGAAATGTAGGAATACGTCTATGCCTACATGAGTACATGGATACTACCTGCACCTCACCCACAGCTTCTCCATCTTGTATGTACTACATACTCAGGATTGCCGTCTAGGTGGACACCACATGCATCTCATAAAAGCTCATTGCATATAAATAGCTCAACAGCATTTCCAAAATAATAAAGCATGTAACACAGCATGCATAAACCCATCCCCATGGGACATGGTGGAACATCAAAATGGCTAAACCGAGGACACGAAAGCTTACCTTACAAGCTAGCTATCCAAGCCAAGAGTCCAACCACTCACAAGTCCAAAAACAGCAGTATCACAATCTGATATGGACCAATAACACATCAATATTTATGCATTTCAAGCATACAACTTAAAGACTACGCCTTTCCTTTACGCTTTACGTCTTAAGGCTTCCAACAAAGCCATAAGCCCTTAATCATATGATTCTGACTTAGTTCATTAATTACAGAAGTTCAACTTCCTTAAACTAGGGTCCACACACACCCAATAGCTTACTGTTCATACAGTACAGCTACTGTCTGCGCAGAACCCAGGATATCCGGATATCAGAAGGGGCATATCCGGATATGCCATATCCGGATATCACACTGGACATATCCAGATATGTCATATCCGGATACCCAGATCCCATATCCGGATATCATACCATATCCGGATACTGATATCCGGATATCTGTTCGACAAATATCCGGATATCTCACGACAGAATGCAGTTTCTGCATTTCGTGAATATCCATCCCAAAGATCCAACTTTTAACACATGTGCACGTTAAAGCATGCATTTTTAATCTGTTTTAGGTTCATACTCATTATACCCTCTTGTTTACTCATTAAACATGGCCAAGACATCAACTTTAAGCATTAAAACTTAAGATCAAAGGTGAGGGAACTTACCAAAGCTCAAAACAGAGCAAGGTGTGCTCTTGGAGCTCTCCCAAGACACTTCAAACTCAGCCTAAGTAGGAGCACGAAAATGGCACCTTCAAGATGGGTTCTTGCACCACAAGAAGGCACTTTGAAGCTTACAATGACTACCACAAGGTAACCATCACTCAAACTCCAAACTCAGCTCACTAATCTCACACACACAGCAGTTGACACTGCCCAAGAACACTCCTTTCACTCTCACAAGGATGATCACAAGTGTTTATGAAGAGGAAAGGGAAGGAACCAAGCAAAAAGGGGAAGACTTGGCCTCAAGAAGGTGAGGAAAGCAATGGAATAGTGCCTCACACCTTCATGCAGCAGCCACTCACGTAGGGAAAGAATGTTTCTAGGGTTTTGTGCCCTTAATGGGTCTATTTATAGGCACAAGCCACTAACCGCGCAGTATTAGCCTTAATAGCAAAGTAAAAGATATTGATCCCAAACTTTGGAATCTAGACCTACGCATTTTTCTAAGATTTATCATATTTTTATTTTATTTTTCGGAGCACCTTTCCGGTACGCGCTTTTCCATAGCCAGTATCAGTTCTGGCATCAGATTACGTCATTTTGACTTGAAACTTGTTTTACAAGTCCTACATAATATTCTGGTAATTATCATGCATTCATTATAATTTTCCGGGATACTTTTCCGGTATGAATTTATACCGAGTAGCAGAACCGGTATCTGCGCTTTTCGGAAGAAAAGCGACTTTCAGCATTTTTACTCACTCAGTATAATTATCTAAGCCCATTAATAATTATTAGGGTCAATTATGGAGTTATTTCCTAATTATCATAATTAATTCACTAATTACCTTAATTAACGGTGCGGGTTCTTAAACATGGAACTCAATGCAATTTTATTTTGAAAGCTTATTGATTTTTTTTAATTATTTGACAGCTCATCGATTATTTAATTTATTCAATTCAAGCAGATAAAATTATAAAAGCGATAAGAATTTTCTTAGTAAATTTTAATATAATTGTATTTCCAAAACCTCGAGTTTCTTATAGATTGATACATATACTTGGTGGTCTATGAGATTAGGATCTTAGTTTCATGATTTTTACCCCAAGGTATTGTTATTTACAATATGTATTATTTAGATGGTGATAAAAAGAGGAAGGGGAAGGAAAGAATAACTCATTGTCTTGTAACTCATTGTCTTGTTTTGATTGTTTTTAACGAGAAAAAAAAAAAAAAACAGGCTCTATTATTTCCTCTCAAAACTATAAACGTTAAATGAATATTTATATAAAATGAAATATTTTTCTCATATTGTAAGAAAATAGTTATCTCATGTTATAAAAATATAATTATAAGTGGGACCCACAGATAAGAGAAGAGAAAAAAGACAGAGATGGAACCTACTCTTCTTTTATGTTTATAAAAAATTTGTTTCTCTCATATAAAATGAGATAAATATAACCCTTGTACCAATTATACATTGATATCGCTCTTTTACATTTCATATATATATATATATATATATGGTGTAAAGATTTCTCAAGCAGCTTGAGATAAGTTTATCTTCAGCTAGCCCCAAAACTACGTCGTTTTAATTAATGAAGGGTGTTTATGTAATTTTAGGTGAATTAATGAAGGGTGTTTCAGTAAATGTATATGATATAAAAATAAATAAAATTACAAAAACACCCTTAATTAATTCACCTAAAATTACATAAACATCCTTCATTAATCAAAACGACGTAGTTTTGGAGCTAGCTGCAGATAAACTTATCTCAAGTTACTTGAGATATGTTTTTTCCTATATATATACAAAAACACCCTTAATTAATTCACCTAAAATTACATAAAGACCATTCATTAATCAAAACAACGTAGTTTTGAAGCTAGCTGCAGATAAACTTATCTCAAGTTACTTGATATATGTTTTTTCCTATATATATATATATATATATATATATATATATATATATATATATATATATATATATACTTGTGCTATAGGGAATATAAGAACTAAGTTAAAATTTTATAACTTATTCGTAACTTTTACTTTTAAATCTTAAACAAGTAGAAGAAATTTTTTACTTAAATATCTAAATAAATAATGAAAAAATGTTCTCTCTCTCCCCCCCTCCCTATTGTCTTTTTTTATTCACCCATTTTCCGATCCATTAGAAAAAATGTTTTTTTGTCATTTTATTTTATCTAACAATAATTCATATTTCTTCACATATATTTTTTTCTAAATCTTACAACAATTTTTAATATTCATGTGTTCATTACTCTCTTATTTTTTATATGAGAAGATATATTCTTACTACCAAAATTTTCTATTACTAACTCACTACCTATCTAATCACCATTGGATCAACATTTTCTCTTTTTTCAATTTTTTTTTTAATATTCTCTCTCTTTGATTCAATGGTGATTAGATAGGTAGTGAGTTAGTAGTAGAAAATTTTGGTAGTAGGAATATCCTTCCTCGCTATATACACAGTTCATAGTTTGGAGGAAGAAGAGCAAAAGCAAAATCGATGCCAGCACGGTAATCTTACCTTAATTCTTTGTTGGGTTTTATAAGATATAAAAATGGTATACATTTAAAAGCTATTTTATTGATTACTAATCAGCTCTTTTAAATAGGCAAAATGCAAATATATTTTGTAACAGAAAATTAAGTGCGGAAACGGAAACAGAAACGGAAAAGTTAATTACATTTTGTAACAGAAAATTAAGTGCAGAAACGGAAATGGAAAAGAAACGGAAAAGTTAATTACATTTTATAACAGAAAATTAAATGCAGAAACGGAAACGGAAAAACTAATTAACAAATAAATAAAATTGTAACTGAAATTCAATTTGCATAACAAAACTGATACAACAAACTGATAGTTTGTTCTTCCAATATAAGAGTTATATTGTAGGAAAAGTGATTGTGTTATGTTATAGAGATTCATTTTACGTGTCGGAGTTTTTTGTTGTTGTTGCGGATCATACAAAATGTCCTGAATGTAAGAATTTTTTTATGATCATGTTAAATGATAGAAGATGATTTAATGTTACTCACCGTTCTTTCAAGACAGCACTCTCAAGTCGCAGAAGAGGTTGCATATCACCGACATGATGTGATCTTTCTCCACTTCTGGACCCCCACCCCCTAGCATTATTGGTTGTGAAAAAGACGAATGAGACACGTATATGTGTACACAAACGTAATATTTGTTCTCTTGTGGAAAACTTTATCTACCTCTTTTAATTCACAGGCACACTTCCAATGGTAGCACAACCCCCACCAAACCGAGAAAAGGCCTTACAGATAGATGAGTCAAGCTAGGGTGATGTGAACAATTATTTTGATGGGTCTATTTTTACTTATTTAAAAAAAGAAGAAAAAAAAATGTTGAATCATATTGTTTGGCGTGGCAAATCATTCGTTGCATGCACATTTTGTCCTTTCAGTAAAAAGTTAATAAAAAAAAGGATAAAAAAGGATTTATTTCAAACATTTTCGGTCATGCATTATAAATTGGCATATACTGTAAAGGGAGGAATTAACAAGAAAAAGGGACTCAATATTTCCATTTCTTTTATCACCACCACCCCACGTGCAGCAACATGTACAACGCTTAATAATGGTTTACTTTTTCTTTGCTATTTTTAAGGATGTTAGAAATATGGCAAATGAGTTAGACTTTTATTTCCGTTATATAATTTGATGAAGTTAATTGATTTTAATTTGAATTATAGAGTGCAAGTAAATGGAGAACTAATGTAGTTTTATCAAATTCTACCAAAATTAACTAACGATTATATGTCCCTCACGGAAACATTCAATTCCACAATACCAACCATATTCACTTCGTCGGACAAATCAAAACAAAACAGTTTCAGAAAAAGAAAACTCCAACATGGCAACTTATTCATAACCAATTCTCCAAGTAATTTACAGAAAATGTATAAAGACTAAAGGGGAATGGGTATATGCTCATTCTAATGGAGAGGGGAGAGAGAAGGAAGGAAATGAAGGGATGGACTGTAATATCAACTTCCTTCTGCGAGTAGGAGATGATCCAAAGTCACAATTAGGAGAGGAGATCCTCTTGCCATTCGGAGAAGAAATTTTGATGCAAGTGATGGGAGGTTCATCCTCATCTGGAACAGTTTGAAATGGCAACTTAAAGGGAGACTTACCATTCTTTCTTCCATAAGAAAGAAAAACACCATTTGTAATTATCGGAGGAATGCAT
>JAVKPL010015862.1:0-13349 GCA_032173675.1 Gastrolobium villosum
TGCCTTAAACAATACCAAACCGCAGCGAAGTATCTCACTTCTTATGCACACCTAAATCAATTACAACCAATCATTTACAGCGGCGATTTACAGCAGAAACAGTGGGCATACAGCAGCGTTTTACAGTGGAAAACAGTGAGCATACAACAGTGTTTTACAGCAGAAAAATAGTGAGCATACAACAGCGTTTTTACAGCAGAAAACAGTGACGTTTGTGCTTAAAACAGTGAGCAGAAACAGTGAGTTGTTCTTTAAGACAGTGAGCAGAAAACAGTGACGTTTTGCTTAAAAACAGTGGACAGAAACAGTGACGTTTTACAGCAGAAAAACAGTAACACCTTACAGCAGAAACAGTGACCATTTTAAAACAGAAACAGTGACATTTTGGACCTTAAAACAGTGGCAGAACAGTGGCATTTGAATGTTAAAACAGTGACATAATCAATGGCATTTGAACCTCAAAACAGTGGCATAAGTAGTGTTATTTGTGCATCAAAACAGTGGCATGAATGGTGACATTTAAGCATTAAAACAGTGACATTAGTGGTGATATTTGCACATCAAAAACAGTGACAAAGGGAGTGGTTTTTGAACATTAAAACAGTGGCATGAATGATACATTTGAACATCCAAAACAGTGATATAAATCATGATTTTTAGACATTAAAACAGTGGCATAAATAGTGATTCTTGATCATCAAAACAGTGGCAAAATGGGAGTATTTAGACACCAATACAGTGGCATATAGGGTAGTGTTTGGACATCAAGATGATGGTTATTTTATGCAGAAATAGTGGCTCATTAAGTACTAAAACAGTGTTTTTGGTGCAAAACAGTGACATATGTGGCATTAAAACAGTACATTTTATGCAAAACAGTGGCACATAATGGACTAAAATAGTGAGCGTTTTTGGTGCAAAACAGTGACATATGTGGCATTAAAACAGTGAGCATTTTATGCAGAAACAGTGGCATGTGAAGCACTAAAACAGTGAGCATTTTATACAAAAACAGTGGCACATTATGTACTAAAACAGTGAGCATTTTATGCAGAAACAGTGAGTGTTGTGTGCAGAAACAGTGGCATCAAAATGGTGAGCTTGTCCAACCGAAACAGTGGTATATGTATCCTCAAAACAGTGGCACTTTAATACAAAACAGTGGCATCAAGATGGTGCTCTTGTAAAACTGAAACAGTGGCATATGCATACAAAAACAGTGGCATATATATTCCTCAAAACAGTGGCATATTCATACAAAAACAGTGGCATATATCTTAAGCATAACCATGAGACTTTCATGCATACAAATCCTCATAAAATAGCTCCATCCTTATTCCTTTACCATACTCATTCAAGAATCCAAAACATATTCAAATAGACATTCAAGAACACACATGATTACACACTATGAAGAGGTCTAAGTTCTAGGCTTACCTCTTGAAGCACACACTTCTTGTTCACACGCCACACCTTTCTAGTTCTACCAACAACAAGTCCACACTTCCTAGGAGATGATCTATGCGCATAAATGGTGAGGAGGAACAAACTTGGACAGCTTCAAGGTTGAGGACAAGGCTGGACAGTGAGGGAAGGTGAGTTGTCTTAGCAAAGTTTTTCTTTCTCCAAAGGTTCCTACACTACACGGTTTTGAGGGGGAATGGAAGAGGGGAAGAAGTTGGCTGCACTTTGTAATGGGGACAGCCCTCTTGGGCGCATATCTTAAAGAGAAGTGAGGAGAGGTTGTCATGATGATGCATCATGAAAATTCTGGTTTCTTGAAGAAGTGGGGCTGCACACTTGGGCTGAACAAGCAAAGGGTTGCTTCTAACATACACTATGCACATGCAAGGAGTGAGGAGAGATATGTTCAGATCTGAATGAGTGCTATTAAGTCAGAATTTTTCACACAAATGACCAAACCATGCGCACAAGGTGGAGTGGAGGGAGGTGTCATCAAGAGCACATGCTAGGAGGTTCACCAAGTCAACAAGCAAGACAGCTTTGTGGCAGCCTAAAATCTGAATGGGAGCTGCCCTTGTGCGCATGTGATGAGGAAGATGCAGCCCCAAAGTCCTTCTTTGGTTGCATGAGGAAGCAAGGACAGATTTGGCTCATGATGGACTGCCAAAAGCATGCAAAAATCTGCACATTTCAGCCTCATGATGGAAGGTGTAAGGTGGTTCTCCAAGTCAACACTCAAAGGCAGATTTTGTGACATAGAAAAATCTGATTCTAACCTCTCCATGTGCGCCTAAATGAGGAGAGATGCAGCCCAAATTGATGCTAAGAAGTACATGTGTCTTTCATGAAATGAAGTTGAAGTCAAATGTGCACAAAATAAGAGTGATGTGGCGGTCAATCAAGGAGTAAGTTGGCAGATTTTTCTAAGTCTTTCCTATCTACTATGCGCATGAAATGAGTAGGAATTACTCTTGCCATGTGAAAGCTTCTTGATACACAAGACATCTTGTTGGACAAGGCTTAGGGGAGGTAATATTGGGTACAACTTTGGGCTGAACAAGATGGATCCAAAAGCCTCCTTGGGCCAATGGCCACACACAAAAAGAACCCAATCACACAAGTCCAATAGTGACAAGTCCACACACACTAGCCCACTTCCAAAGTCCAATAAACACTAAAGCCTTCTAACACACACTCACATTACTCATATGATTTTAATAAATTTCACATTCCTACATAAGCACCCTCCTATGATTTAATTTAAATACTCACCTTAGTTTTATCCAAGGATAAAGATCAACAATTCGCAAGCCATCGCACATAAACCATAAATCCGAAATCTACACATACATCTATAACATATAGTACTTAAGTATTTTACTAATTATGCGGGATGTTACACTTGGGACTGCTGCCATGAATAACTTGCGGTGAGCCTGATCAACTCATTTCATGATATTGTGAGTGCAGAATCATGGCAGGTGGTCGCGGTTCAACTCGGGGAAGGTCTGGCGATGCGGAAGAGGATCTTATCACTACCATTGGGGGACTGGCAACGTTTATTCAGAATATGAGCCAAGAATGGCGCGACCATAGGCAATAGAATCAGAACCCACCCCCACTGCATGACAATGCAGAAGAAATTGCCTGTCGGAGGTTGAAAGACTTCCGCAACTTCCAACCACCTACTTTTGAGGGTGAAGACAACCCTGAGGCTGCAGCGAAGTGGCTGCAGATGATCGAGCACATTTTCGAACGCATGGCATGCCCGGAAGCGCAGAAGACCGATTACGCATCGTACCAGCTGATGGGAGAAGCTTTAACATGGTGGACTGGTGCGAGGGCTCTGCTGAGAGCTCAGGACGTGGAGTTGACATGGGCCGTGTTCAGACAAGTATTTTTGGATAAGTATTTTCCTAAGGCAATGAGAAGAATGAAGCACACTGAACTGTTGTCACTCAGGCAGGATAACATGACGGTCAATGAGTACATTGCCAAATTCGGGCAGCTGATCGAGTACGCCAACTTTGATCGGAACATTTACGATGAGGAATGGCAGGTAGAGAAGTTCGAGAGCGGACTACATCCGGAAATCCGTAAGCTCATATTGACGACGGCTAACCGTACACTTCCGGAGCTCATTAATCAGAGTCGACAGGCAGAAGGAATCATTAACGAGGCCAAGAATCTGAATAAGCAACCAACACAATTTCACGGAGGAAACCGAGCAGGCAGATTCTTCAGGACGACACCTGGTAGGGGTCGAGGCAGAGGTCCGCAGTTGCAGGCGCGGCCTGGAAATTTTAAGAGAAGCAATACTGTTGGTCAATCATCAACTGGACGGCAGGGTGCGACTGTTTGTGCTACATGTGGAAAGAATCACTTTGGAGTTTGTCGCAAGAGCAACAATGCATGTTTCAGATGTGGCCAGCAAGGACATTTTGCTTACAAATGCCCCCAGAACGCTGATCAACAGCCTACGCAAGCACGGGTGTTCACTCTGGATGCGAATGAAGCGCAGAAGTTTCCCAACTTGATCAAAGGTAATGTCATTTTAAATGGTCACCCAATTTCAGTTATCTTTGATTCTGGAGCGTCTGGCTCTTTTATGGCAAAGCATACTGCTATGAGAATAGGCATCACCCCAACCCCGTTACCTTATGAGTTACACATCAGCACACCTACTGGAGGATCGTGCACAGCCTCAGAGATCTGCAGAGGTGTTACTTTGCAGTATGAAGGGAACACGTATACAGTAAACTTGGTGGTCCTGCCGGTATTCAATTTCGATGTGATTATCGGTATGGACTGGTTGACGGAAAACGGGATAACGTTGGATTGTCGAGCAGGGAAAGTCGTTGTGCCTGCGAAAAATGGTAATTTTCAACCTTTCTCTCTCATTTCTTTATTACAAGTTAGAAAAGAGCTCTGCAAGGGAGCAGCAGGGTATCTCTTGTCGATCGAGGCTGAGACCTCGGTTGACAATCAAATTCAGAATGTACATGTAGTTAGAGAATTCGAGGAGGTATTCCCGGATGAAATACCTCGATTGCCTCCTCATAGGGAAATAGAATTTTCTATCGAACTTGTTCCTGGAGTTGGACCAATCTCCATTGCTCCGTATCGTATGGCGCCTTTGGAACTGCGAGAGTTGAAGAAGCAGATAGAAGAACTGTTGGCGAAGGAATTCATCAGACCGAGTACATCTCCATGGGGTGCTCCAGCCATCTTGATTAAGAAGAAGGACGGGAGTCTACGCCTGTGTGTAGATTACCGACAGCTGAACAAAGTTACGGTAAAGAATAAGTATCCGTTACCGAGGATCGACGATTTGATGGACCAGCTGAGAGGAGCCAGAGTCTTTTCCAAGATAGATTTACGATCGGGATACCATCAAATCCGGGTCAAACTGGAGGATATTCCGAAAACTGCTTTTAGGACTCGTTATGGGCACTACGAATATCAGGTGATCCCATTCGGACTTACGAATGCTCCAGCGGTATTCATGGACTACATGAACCGCATATTCCGCCCGTTCCTTGATCAGTTTGTCATTGTGTTTATCGACGATATTCTGATTTACTCTGCTAATGAAGAGCTGCATGCGGAACATCTGAGGATTGTCTTGCAAATCTTGAAAGAGAAGCAGTTGTACGCAAAGTGGTCAAAGTGCGAGTTTTGGCTTAAAGAGGTCCAGTTTCTGGGCCATGTCATTTCAACATAAGGTATTGCTGTGGACCCCAGTAAGGTTGAAGCTGTCATGAATTGGGAACCCAAGACTGTGACCGAAGTGAGGAGTTTCTTAGGTCTTGCTGGATATTATCGAAGGTTCATCCAGAATTTCTCTCAGATAGTGCAACCTCTTACCCGTCTCACTCGGAAGGACAAGCCTTTTGAGTGGACCGAAGCTTGTGAAGAATGTTTCATGGAACTGAAGAGCAGGTTGACAAGTGCTCCCGTACTCACGATTCCGGATCCTACCCGGAAGTTCGAAGTATACTGTGATGCGTCGCTGAAAGGACTTGGATGCGTGTTGATGCAGGATCGTATGGCGGTATCTTATGCATCTCGACAACTAAAACCTCACGAAGAAAACTATCCTACGCATGACTTGGAGTTAGCAGCTATAGTGTTCGCACTTAAAATCTGGAGGCACCACTTGTATGGTTCGCAGTTTGACGTGTTCAGCGATCATAAGAGTTTGAAGTACCTGTTCGACCAGAAGGAGCTGAATATGCGGCAACGTCGGTGGATGGAATTTCTGAAGGACTATGATTTTGAACTTAAATACCACCCAGGAAAGGCAAACGTGGTAGCTGACGCCCTGAGTAGGAAGACACTGCACACTGCAACTCTGATGATGGAAGAACTGAAATTGTATGAGGCCTTTCGAGACTTGAACTTATCTGTAGATGAGAGAGGGCATAGCATAAGATTGGGAAGTATAAAGGTGGAGAACGAATTGATCAGTAGGATTAAGGAGGCTCAGAAAGATGAAGAGTTAGTCCGCGATTTGGTTGGCAACCAAGATGTTGTAAAGGATGAGAATGACACTTGGAGATTCCAAGGCCGGTTAGTAGTACCGAATGAAGAGTTGAAGCAAGATGTTTTGCAGGAAGCTCACAAGGGTAAGTATGCAGTTCACCCTGGATCCACGAAGATGTACCATGATTTGAAGACCTCGTTTTGGTGGCCGGGTATGAAGCGTGATATTGCCGAGTATGTATCTCGATGCCTGACTTGTCAGAAGGTGAAGTACGAACATCAGAAACCCTCGGGACTCCTTCAACCTTTGGAGATTCCCGAATGGAAGTGGGACAGTATCGCGATGGATTTTGTAGTTGGACTTCCTCGGACGCGAGAAGGATATGATGCTATCTGGGTGATTATTGATCGATTAACGAAGTCAGCCCATTTCTTGCGTGTTAGGACCACATATAATACAGAGAGGCTTGCTAGAATTTACCTGCAGGAGATTGTGAAGCTGCACGGAGTTCCTACTAGTATTGTCAGTGATCGTGATCCCAAGTTTACATATAAGTTCTGGGAATCTTTTCAAAGAGCATTAGGGACCCACTTGAGATTGAGTACTGCTTACCATCCGCAGACCGATGGACAGACGGAACGCACTATTCAAGCTTTAGAGGACATGTTGCGAGCATGCGTTTTGGAGTTAGGAGGAAGCTGGGATAATTATCTTTCTTTGATTGAATTTGCTTACAATAATAGTTACCACTCCAGTATTCAGATGGCACTGTATGAAGCTTTGTATGGGAGAAAATGTAGATCCCCTTTATGCTGGACTGAAGTGGGTGAGCGAAGTATGTTAGGACCTGATCTAATTCAAGAAACATCCGAACAGGTAAAGAAGATTCGAGAAAATATGCAGCAGGCTCAGGCCAGACAGAAGAGTTATTACGACAAGCGTCATAAGCCTCTATCTTTCGAAGTCGGAGACCATGTATTCTTGAGAATCACACCTACATCGGGACTCGAAAGGAGAATGGGAGTTAAGAAGTTAAGTCCACGGTACTTAGGACCGTATCTGATTATGGACCGGATTGGAGAGTCTGCATACCGGTTGGCGTTACCACCCAATCTGTCAGGAGTTCACAATGTATTTCATGTGTCGCAGCTACGGAGATATCTCTCTGATCCATCCCACGTGTTACAGCCGGAAGAAGTGGAAATAAAGGAAAATCTGACGTATCAAGTGCAACCGTTCCAAATTCTTGAAAGATCCGTCAAGCGACTCCGTTCTAAAGAAATTCCTTTGGTGAAAGTATTATGGAACAACAGATCGGCAGCTGAAGCCACTTGGGAGCGCGAGGACGACATTCAGAAACGCTATCCAGAACTGTTTAACTCTTAAGTAAGTTTATTTTGCGGACAAAATTCCTATTTGGTGGGGAGAGTGTAACATCCCACATAATTAGTAAAATACATAAGTGTATGATAATATATATGCATGTGTAGAATTCGGATTTTTGGCTTATGAGTGGTGGCTTGCGAATTGTTTGATCTTTATCCTTGGATGAGACTAAGGTGAGTATTTAAATTAAATAGGAGAGTACATATGTAGACATGTGAATTTTATCATATGAGTAATTTGATTGTGTGTTATAAGACTTTGATGTTTAAAGGGCTTGGGAAGTGGGCTAGTGTGTGGACTTGTCATCTTCAAACTTGTCTTGTTGGACCCTTGTGTGTGATGGCCGATGGCCCAAAGAGGTTCTTGGACCTAACTTATTCAGCCCAATGTTGAACCCACTTTTACCTTCCCTAAGCCTTGTCCAACAAGGCTGTCTTGTGTAGCAAGGAACAACCACATGGCTAGGTGTATCATCCCACTCATTTCATGCGCATGAAAGGATAGAAAAGAATTAGGAAAAATCCTCCATAGAGCCTTGCATGACCGCCACATCACTCCTTGCATGTGCACCATTTGAATTCAACTTCATTGCATGGAAGACACATGTACTCCTTAGCATTATTTTGGGCTGCATTCTTCCTCATTTAGGCGCACATGGAGAGGTCATAGATCAGATTTTTATGACACAAAATCTGCATTGAGTGTTGACCAAGAGAACCACCTTACACCTTCCATCATGAGCCTGAAATGTGCAGATTTCTGCATGCTTTTGCAGCCCATCATGAACCAAATCTGTCCCTTGCCTTCACATGCAACAAAAGAAGAATTTTGGACTGCATCCTCCTCATAATGTGCGCACAAGGGAAGCTCCAAATCAGATTTTAGGCTGCCACAAATCTGTCTTGCTTGTTGACTTAGAGAACCCTCTTACATGTGCTCATTATGACACCTCCTTTCCACTCCTTGCATGTGCCTAGAGTGTGCAAGAAGCAAGCTCTTTGCTTGTTCAAACCAAGTGTGCAGCCCCACTTCTACAAGCAACCAGAATTGCCATAATGCCTCATCATTTCAACCTCACCTCCCTTCTTCCTTTAAGTGGTGCGCACAAGAGGGGCCTTTTCCTCACTTTGCACATTCAACCAATTTCCTCCTCCTCCTCACTCTCTAGCCGTGACTACAAGCACCTTAGAAGAAAGAAAGACTAAGCCAACTCTCTCCTTCCCTCACCTCTCAACCGTGACCTATACACCAAGCAAGTGAAGTATGAGTTTTCTTCTTTTCCCCTCACTGTCCAGCCTTGCTACTCACTTTTGGAAGCTGTCCAAGTTGCTCCTCCTCACCATTTGAGCGCTCAAGCCATCTCTAGGAAGGGTGAACTTGTTGTTGGTAGAACTAGAAAGGTGTGGTGTGTGACCAAGAGGTGTGTGCTTCAAGAGGTAAGCCTAGAACTTAGACCTTTTACATTGTGTGAAACCATGTGCATGAGATGTCTACTTGGTTCTATTTTGTGTTGAATTCTTGAATGAGCATGGTGAAGGAATAAGGATGGAGTTACTTGATGATACTTGTGTGCTCTCATTATTGCATGAGATCTTCTTTAAGCCTTATAGCACATTGCATGATATAATAGAATGAAAGTCCCATGGTTATGCTTAAGAAATATGCCACTGTTTATGTATGATTGTGCCACTGTTTTGAGGCTAAGAATGTCACTGTTTCGGTTTCACAAGATCACCAATTTGATGCCACTGTTTTAGTGCACACTGTTTCTGCATAAAACGCTCACTGTTTTAGTACATAAGGTGCTACTGTTTTTCTGCTGTAAAACGTCACTCTTTCTGTCCACTGTTTTTAAGTAAAACATCACTGTTTCTGCCCACTGTTTTTAAGGAAAACGTCACTGTTTTCTGCTCACTGTTTTAAGAACAAACGTCACTGTTTTCTGCTGTAAAACGCTGCTGTATGCTCACTATTTTTCTGCTGTAAAACACTGCTGTATGCTCACTGTTTTCCACTATAAAACACTGTTGTATGCTCACTGTTTCTGCTGTAAATCGCCGCTGTAAATGATTGGTTGTAATTGATTTAGGTGCGCTTAAGAAGTGAGATACTTCGCTGCTGTTTGGTATTGTTTAAGGCACACAAGGAAAGTGTCAGGCGATATTACCTAATGTGACTATTGACTACTGGTATAAAGTTGTGACATGATGCTCCATACTCCGTAAAATAATTATGTTCCTTGTGATGAAAGAAAACTGCCAAAAATGTGCCGTGATGGCTATGGAAATGTGCCGTGAAGGCTATATGATTATGAGGTAAAGTCGTTATGTGGCAGCATAACGTATATGAAAAGTATATGTGCCGTGATGGCTATATGAAAAGTATATAAGCATGCACCTTACATCATACTGCATTTTTATACGTTTGGTGTGTGAAAGCATAGCATGGCATGCATGTACCAAGATCATATAGGCCTTGCTTTTTAGAATAGTTATGTACAGGACCATGTGTTTGAGCAAGCATCATATAGGCATCCCTAAGGTACCAGGGTATGGGACACTTGGCATCAGTCCGCATAGGCCCACAGTTGCAATCCACAGGGAGCTCAGGTGCCAAGGTATATTGATTCCACTGTGAAGTGCGCGCACGACGGTGCTAAAAGCGCAAAGGAAAGGCGTTATATACGCAATATATATGAATATGATGAAAAGGAAAGGCGTTATATGCGCAATATATATGAATATGATGAAAAGGAAAAAGGAAAAGGAACAAGGATATGTTGAAGTGACTGTTTATGATTTTGTGCCTAGTTAATACTATTATATTATTGGTTTTGTTGCCACACTACTGGGATTATTCTCACCCCTTCGGGGCTGCTATTTTCCTAAATGGCAGGAGTACGTAAAAGCATTTGAAGACGTGATGTTTGCTGTTGCTTGCTGATGAATGGACTTGTACTGTTGCTGTTTGATTGATTGGATGACTGTAATGATTAATATTTTGGTACTCTTGGATGACTGTAGACTTTATCATCTCTATTTTACCTTAAACTTTTATGAACAGCGGCTATTTTGGAAAACGTTTGTGAAAGGAATTTTTGAAAGACTTATGTGCTGAAATTTTTACAGTGCATCTTACGGGTGGTGTTTTTATGAGCAAACGAACTCCGATTTACTATTATTTTATATGCACGCGAAGCCCTCAACGTGCTCTTTCCAAATTACTTGAAATATTTTTTATCGTCCAAACAGAGGTTTTAAGAATATTGGAAACGCTTTTCGGATTTGAACCTAGAATAAGAATTTTGTTAGCTTATGTGACGTTAAAGACTCTAATTCCGCTTAGCAAACGACTCTCTTGGATGCATACAAGGGAGGGCGTTACACAGCAAGACCTAAGAAACTCCTTACTTCAGTGACAGTCTTGGGTCGTTCCCAATTCATGACAGCTTCAACCTTGCTGGGATCCACAGCAATACCTTCTGTTGAAATGATATGGCCCAGAAACTGGACTTCTTTAAGCCAAAACTCGCATTTCGACCACTTCACGTACAACTGCTTCTCCTTCAAGATTTTCAAAATAATCCTCAAATGTTCCGCATGCAGCTCTTCGTTGGCAGAGTAAATCAGGATGTCATCGATAAACACAATAACAAACAGATCAAGAAATGGGCGGAAGATGCGGTTCATGTAATCCATGAATACCGCTGGAGCATTCGTGAGTCTGAATGGAATCACCTGATATTCGTAGTGCCCATAACGAGTTCTAAAAGCTATTTTCGGAATATCCTCCGGTTTGACCCGGATTTAATGGTATCCCGATCGTAAATCTATCTTGGAAAAGACTCTGGCTCCTCTCAGCTGGTCCATCAAATCATCGATCCTTGGTAGCGGATACTTATTCTTCACTGTAACTTTGTTCAGTTGACGGTAATCTACACACAGACGTAGACTACCATCCTTCTTCTTAATCAAAATGGCTGGAGCACCCCATGGAGAGGTACTAGGACGGATGAATTCCTTTGCCAACAGTTCTTCTATATGCTTCTTCAATTCTCGAAGTTCCAAAGGTGCCATACGATACGGAGCAATGGAGATTTGTCCAACTCCGGGAACAAGTTCGATGGAAAATTCTATTTCCCTATGAGGAGGCAATTGAGGTATTTCATCCGGAAATACCTCCTCAAATTCACTAACTACAGGTACATTCTGAATTTGATTGTCAACCGAAGTCTCAGCCTCGATCGACAATAGATACCCTGCTTCTCCCTTGAGGAGCTCTTTTCTAACTTGTAATAAAGAAATGAGAGAGAAGGGTTGAAAATTACCATCTTTCGCAGGAACAATGACTTTCCCCGCTCGACAGTCCAACGTTATCCCGTTTTTCGTCAACCAGTCCATACCGATAATCACATCAAAATTGAATACCGATAGGACCACCAAGTTTACTGTATAAGTATTCCCTTCAAATTGCAAAATAACACCTCTGCAGATTTATGAGGCTGTGCATGATCCTCCAGTAGGGGTACTGATGTGTAACTCATAAGGTAACGGGGTTGGGGTGATGCCTATTCTCATAGCAGTGTGATTTGCCATAAAAGAGCCAGATGCTCCAGAATCAAAAATAACAGAAATTGGGTGACCATTTAAAGTGACATTACCTTTGATCAGGTTGGGATACTTCTGAGCTTCATTCGCATCCAGTGTGAACACCCGTGCTTGCGTAGGCTGTTGATTAGCGTTCTGAGGGCATTCGTAAGCAAAATGTCCCTGCTGGCCACACCTGAAACATGCATTGCTTCCCTTGCGACAGTCTCCAGCGTGGTTCTTACCACTTGTAACACAAGCATTTGCACCCTGACTTCCAGTTGACGATTGACCAAAAGCATTGTATCTTTTGAAATTTCCAGGCCGCGCCTGCAACTGCGGACCTTTGCCTCGACCCATACCAGGGGCCTTCCTAAAAAATCTGCCTGCTTTGTTTCCTCCTTGGGATTGTGTTGGTTGCTTACAGATTCTTGGCCTCATTGATGATTCCTTCTGCCTGTCGACTCTGATTAATTAGCTCCGGAAGTGTACGATTTGCAGTCGTCAATATGAGCTTACGGATTTCTGGATGTAATCCGCTTTCGAATTTCTCCACCTGCCATTCCTCGTCATAAATATTTCGGTCAAAGTTGGCGTACTCCATCAGTTGCCCAAATTTTGCAATGTACTCATTGACCGCCATGTTGTCCTGCCTGAGTGACAGCAGTTCAGTGTGCTTCATTCTTCTCATAGCTTTTGGAAAATACTTGTCTAGAAAAACTCGTCTGAACACGGCCCACGTCAGTTCAACGTCCTGAGCTCTCAGCAGAGCCCTCGCACTGGTCCACCAGGTTAGAGCTTCTCCCATCAGCTGGTACGATGCATAATCGGTCTTCTGGGCCTCAGGGCATGCCATACGTTCGAATATGTGCTCGATCATCTGCAACCACCTCGCTGCAGCCTCAGGGTTGTCTTCACCCTCAAAGGTAGGTGGTTGAAAGTTGCGGAAGTCTTTCAACCTCCGTCGGGCAATTTCTTCTGCATTGTCATGCGGTGGGGGTTGATTCTGGTTTTGTTGCCTATGTTCTCGCCATTCTTGGATCATATTCTGGACAAATGTTTCCAGTCCCCCAATGGTAGTGATAAGATCCTCTTCCGCATTGCTAGGCCTTCCCCGAGTTGAACCGCGGTTACCTGCCATGATTCTGCACTCACAATATCATGAAATGAGTTGATCAGGCTCACTGCAAGTTATTTATGGTAGCAGTCCCAAGTAGGTACTCGAGTTCAATTCGGATAAGTTAACTATGCATCTGAGCCTTATCACAGAATCATCTTAACAATCTCACTACAATAGTTAATACATTTCAAACAATTCAACATATTATCATACAGAGACTATAGAACACTTAAACAGTCAATTGCACTTAAGCAAATCAGCAAATAAGCACAATCAGCAATCAATTCAATCAATCAACAAGCAAAAC